>JAJHUR010093797.1:0-60948 GCA_027495735.1 Lutjanus campechanus | reverse complement strand
ACAAGTGAAGAAAAACAAAAATGTAGTTCAGCCTTCTGTGGCTTTCAGATACAAAAACAACTTCTTAGGAAAGAAGTTCTTTTATCCTGCTGATTCTGAATACAATATGACACATCAAAACACAATGAGTCAACGTTGGTTAAGGACCTTCTGAGCCTCCTTGATGAGCTGGTCACAGTAATCTAGCCAGGACAGGAAAGAGATGAGAGCCCTCTTCCCTGTGAACACAGCAGCATCCTCCTTAAGGTTATATACATCCAGACTGAAAGAGAGAGAGAGAAAAGACAAAAAAATATTGAAGGACTGAGCAACTCTTAGCTCCAATTTATCCACGGAAAAAAGCACTTCACAGATGATACTATTTAAAGGCTTCCTGCTCAGTCGAATCAAATCAATACCTCGGATGAGGACACGATTAGTGATGTTTACCAGCCATTACACTTCTGATTATGAAGGCTATTATAGTTAACTAAAACTATGTGTGAAAAAACATGTTAGCCAACAGAAATAAACAAAAACTGACTGAAATGATATAAAATAAAATAAAAAAATATACAGGAAATGTCCTAAGTTTTAGTGCTGTCAAAACAACAAGCAAGTTGTGTTTGTGTTGTAATACCTATTCTCAACATACATACATCTGCCGATTTCACTGAATATGTGATTTAAGACAGAAAACACTAAAAAGAAATTTACCCCCAGTTGACTGACTCCACCGTCTCAATGTCCAGGGGGTCCATGGACTGCGGCAGGGCTTTATAGAAGGAGACCAGCCGGTCAGTCAGGAGCTCACAGAGCTCAGTGTTCTCAGTTAAACACTTGGCAGCTGCAGGCTCTGGTAAACTGACCAGCAGCATCAGGCCCTCACATGCCTTCACCACTATCCTGCCATCCTGAGTGGGGGACAAATGGATACAACTCAGATTTTCAACTCAAATCAAGAAAAAAAAAAAAAGAAAAAAAAAGACTGCAACTCACAGTAAAGGCCTTTTCACACCAGACCTGTTTTTTTCCAGCTATTTTACATTTTTTTCCACACATAAAATGGTGACATAAAAAATGGCATGTTGTTGGAAAAGTCATGTTCAAAATATTAATAATAAAAATCACTTGTTTCAGACATTTCACAGAAGTCCATTATGATAAAAGAGGGAAAAAACTACAGAGACAACAACTGCAAAGACAACGTGTGGAGAGGAAAAGCAAATGAACCCCAGTACAATGACGGTGTGTATATCAAGCCTCAACAGTCTACTGAGAGTCTTTCTTTAAACTTATAACCGGGGGATCCCCCTCTTGTCAAAGAATATGAGCCAAATGTGCACTGAGCACAGCTAGAACCGTTTAAAAATCATTTTATACGTGTTAACTCAGACATATGGCTAACTGCTGCTCTGGGTCAATCAGCTCTCTGAAATGACTCCTCTGCTTCCTCAAACTTGGTGCCATCCGGAAATATGTTGCGAGCAGCTGTGGTACAATTTCAGCCCCTGAACCAAGCAGTGAAACTCACCAAGTTCTCCTTTTTCCTCTAAATTGGGTGTGCCCAGGTATGTTGTTTTTTCTTTTACAATTCAAAAGGTAGAAAATAAACACCTTGTCGATACTGCTGCTGCCTCTATGATTTTGTGGCAGTGTGTAAATTTACTTTCCAGTGAAATACATGGAGTTCAGATATTTGTATCGAAATGGTGTGAAAGGTTTGAACACGAAAAATCAAACAAATATTACACTTTTTCATTTCGTCCCTGGTGTGAAAAGGCCTTAAATCAGCCAAAATTCCTTGCATAGGGATTACTTACAGGGCTCTTTGTGAGGTTGAGCAGGGAGGTGACAAGATTGTAATTGTTGCTGTTATTGTTGTTAGTGGTTGGACTAGAGGTGGCAGCAGCAGCTGCAGCCTGTGGCTCCTCAGGGTGGTCACCCTCTTCCTCTGCTGGAGACTGACCGGTGTCAGGAGCCAACACATTCTCCTTCACCTCCTCTGTCCCTCCAGGACTCTTTGTCTCAGGTCTTTTTGACTTGTTCTGCAAATATCGTCACAAATAAAGAGATATTTTCTGAGAGGTGTGCTTGAAATTCCTGTAAGGCGCTTACTTTTGCTGGTAATATATACAGATGAATATTTATGAATGTGCTGCTCAACTTTTTTTCCTTCCTGGTGTCATAGCAACTCACCTCAAGGAAGAAGTTGACGAGGTAAGGGTCCTGCTTCAGTTTGGCACAGACTATACAAAGGAACTGAATCTCCTCATTTTCTGTGGGAGCAGCCAACACCTCCCCACACAGACGGATCAGTTTCTGACAGGCAAATGTCACAACCACAGAAAAAAAAAAGACAGTCAGCGGTTAGCAGACTATTTTGAGGAAAAGGATTGTCAAAAATACACTGAAATCCAGACTGCATCACTTCTCACCTGTACAGGTCTGTGGACATTGATGTGTGGCAGGAGAGGCTGTCGAATGTGTGCTAGCAGCTTTGTGTAGAACGTAAGCACCTGCTGCTTCATCCCTGGAGGGCACTGATACACACAAACATAATGTGTTAGAATTTATCTGGTTGGGCCATCAAAATAACACCCTCTTTAGAAATGCAACTCAGTGCAGACTGATTGAAGGGTCTACCAAAATTGTGCATTCACACACAATAATTTGTTAGCTTTTGAATTCAATGTAGCAGCGCTCGAAAATAAGGATGTCCCATTGTACACTTTTCAAAGACACTTTCTTACTCCGTGTCATGGTGTTTAAAATAAAAAAAAGTGTCTGACTATGAGATATGTTCTATGTGTGCACATTTCCTTCACAGAAACAGGTTTGCAATTGCACTGCAGGTTGCAGTGATGCATTTATTGATCGCACAGTTAGAAATGAACAAGAAACAGTAACTCAAACAATGACTAAAACAATAATTAAAATTGTCTGTGGCTAAACATTAAGGTGATTTCAATTTTTGTTTTTGTAACACATGACTGTCTTACATCTGCCTTGCCCAGGGTGTAGAGAGTCTCCAGGATCTTATGGTGTAAGAGATACTCCATGCACGGTCCTGTCTCTCCAGACTCCCGTTCCCCTTCCTCCTGGGTCAGGATGTCCAGCATCTGTTCCAGGTGGGATGGGATGTTGGTGTCTGTAACTGGAGCTTTGTCATCTAATAGGGGAAAGTACAAGAACATGTCAGAACTCAGGCTGACCCTGAAAAATCAGTGATTAAAGTAATCAGCCAAGAAGATCCCAAGTCAACACGCATTTTGACAACTGAAACTCTGCCCTTTAGCTACATCACTGTACACAGAGCAATGCAGCAGCAACCGCATGGAGGGCTGTGACCTTTAAACAGAGTCTCAAAATGACCTCAAACCACCAAACTATGTGTGATGGAGTGGAGAAAGGTAACAGAAACTGAGGGTAGCGTGACACCTACCAGTGAGGGCAGCACAGTCTGTTGGCTGTTCCAGTGATGACTGCCAGTCAGCTAAAGAACTTTTGAACCAGACGGTGGTTGCCTACAACCTCCTCCAGAACTGCTGTCTACTGTGATTGACTCTTTGGCTGACAGCGCTGTCAGAGGCCCAGCAGGAGAAACGCCCTGTGGTACGCTGAGATGTTATAACTTAACTATGAGCAGGACGCACACTTTTACTTCCTCTGACTGTGCAGAAAGGATGTTTGCACTTCACAGATGACAAAGAAAGGCATTAAAACGCGAGTGACGCTAAAACATGAGACTCTTGTAAACTGATATGAATTTAGTGTGGTGCTGCACTGAATAAGGGGAAGGAACAAATAGTTGAATCATCGTATTGACCAGCAAAATCCAATTCAACAGACAAATTTCTGACTCAGGTACAGCCCTACACACAAACTCTGCATGCCCATAAGATGCAAACATAAGCAGAAAGATCTTGCTCATCTTCACCACATGTAGGAAGTTTGAGGTTTACCTAAAGTGAAATAAGATTAAGCACACTTCATCTAACTACTGCAAGATTTTTCCTTACCAAGTTTTCTCATTTCAGCTCATAAACAGAAGTACAACTGTCAAAACTACACAGCTCTTGTGCAGTGTTTGCTTTAATACTATTGTGAAAATTTTATTGTTGTTTATAAGATGTAACACAGTCCAGGTTTTTCTGATCCACTCACATTTTGTGGATTGCAAAGTATGCAATATAATTTTATCCATGGAAAACTTTGATAGAGACTGCTAATTCAACTGGCATAAACACTTTCCAAGGTGGCACAGTGAAATGAAATATTTCAAATTTAATAAGATTTTTCACCAAGGCCTATTTTCAATCAAATGACAATCAATCAAAGCAATTTCAAAACTGAAGCCCATGTCAGAGAGTGAAATAACAATAGAGAGGCCTACATATAGCCTCTCATTCTTGTCTATCACCAATTATGCACCAGATAAGGTGCGGTTCAATTAAATTAATATAACCAGGTATAGGTTACACACTTGTATGTCAATTTAAATCACAACAACCGCTTTCATCAAAATGAACAACAAAATTTTACGTTTTTTAATCACGTGGGCTGGTGAAGTTTAGTCTGCTTCAAGTGACCTCAGAATAGGTAAAGTTGAAGTTTATTTAAGTCATAGGTCTGCTAAACCAATGACTAAATGCCCCTGAAAATGGGCTCAGCTACATAATGCTCAAAGAAAAGATAGTCCCCATCAGCTCTCCAGAGTAAATATTGTTAAACTGGCCTAACTGGGAGAACTGCCTAGCTGTTGCTCAGAGTGAAGAATGAAAAAGCTTTCCTGGACCGAAATATGCAGAGACTAGACATCAGTAGTTTGAATGAAAGTTGTCAATATTTTACAGGACTGGATTTAACCACCAAGTACATTTTAGATGCAACCTGATACAGACACAGAGCGTATGAGCTGTACTTGTGCAGATCTTACAAGCAAACACAAAGGAAGCAGTCCCAGTCTAGACCAGCTTCTGCCCAGAGTCAGAGTTGCGAACTCAACTAGCATGACATTCCCTGCATACTTCACATGTATGCCTTTTCATTTGGATTTTCATTATAACCATCCCCTTTGCACTGCCTGCGTTCTTCTTGCATACTGTGGTGCTGCATAAGCAGCTGATTAATTCATTGATAAACATTAAATGATTTTTATTCAGTTATTATAGTTGAGAATAAATATTAAATGCTTGCTGGTTTAAGCTTAACAATGCAGTCATTTGCTAGCTTTTAAGTGAAGGAAGTTTAAGGCAACTTTTTTGGACCTGGTAAGGTGTAATGTGTACTTATCCTTTAAAATACTGAATAATGACAACAATAAGTGGATTAATCAACAGTGAATCTGAACATAAATATCATCAACTTGTGAACAAGCCTAGTTGTCTGCCGTTGCATTCAAACTTTAGACTGGTGTCAAAACACATCAGCAACTTTGACAGTAACCTAAAAAACAATCAATCAACCTCTGGGGATCATACCAGGTTCACACGTTTCTTACCAGAGGTCTCAATGTAATAATGTGTAATGGCCTTCCAGTGATAGACAAAGTCCTCCTGCAAGGGCAGCGATGGGGCAAGCTGAAACAAAAAAAAATTGCAAACATGAGCTTATTGCATGTTTATAGTGGGGCTCCAAGATACAGTAAAATAAATCATATTGTGATTATTTAGCCAGATATTGTGATTCCAACATGATTCACAATAAGTGGTAAAGCTAATTTCTGCAGCACAATTTTAATTTTACACAATAAATATGATTAAAATCATGATGATGTGACATTTGTTGGGGTCTGTATCAAACCAACATGTTTTCTGTTAGGCCAAATGTTTGTCCTTCATCAGGAATTTCAAGCTTCTCTAATTTGGATATTGCACTTGCCCAGCTGCAACATCAATAATAATTTGATCGACTGTTTGTGGTGCTGGTGCAGAGAGACACCAGTAATCATCATGGCAACATGTTTCAGTCACTTTCAAACACAGATCAGAGACTGAGAAGAGTGGTTTGTTCTTTTCTAGTGTTCAGGAAGATTTTCACAGTGCTTCAGTGGTTCTCATCAGAGATGGTTCTCCTTTTTACTAAAGTGACACAACAAGATGATTTTGATCAACGTGTTGTGATCAAAGATAAGCCCCAGCAGTTCTCAAGAAATGTTTATTAATGGGGTAGAACTTCCACTTTCAGGTGACATACTTATCCTCACACACACAAACACCAAAAAGCTGTATAACATAATTAGTTGACTAACATCTACATCTGAAGTGGGTCACCTGCCAAACGTCCATTGTTTGGAGCCCTTAACCTGAAGCTGCTTGAGAACAGGATTCAGGCAGGTTTCTAGTGGCTTAGTTAACGCTAGCTGGCTAGCTAACGTAAAGCATTACGCTTTTCGAAAAAGCTGTGCAAGATAACCCACTGCCTGTCTCTTTAATATTAACTGTAAAACGTTTGCGCAACATGAAACAAGGCTGTTCTATCATTTCGAAATCACTCCTCATGATAAGACTCTGCTGTTTGAAACGAGACAGCCAGCTAGCTACGGCATTAGCTTCTCGACGCTAACATTAGCGGCTAACTAGCTCAGCCTGGCAAACTACCCTTAAAAAGAGGCCTTGCTGCAATAAAGGAAATGACAATAAGGACGTATGTTAGTTAGCAACATAAACGAACAGACAAATACTTACACCCACATGTAGAACTTAAGGTCGCTAACAAAAACAAACAAACTGACAGCACAAACACAAAACGCTAACGTTAGCTTAGGCTAATTAGTTAGCTCGCTAGTACCGCTAACGCTGACGTTATGATATGTGATGTCCAGGCGAGCAAAGGCCCCTTCTAACCAAAATAGACGATACACAAAAGCCACCCTAAGGATAAAAACATGCTTTTGTTCTAATAAAAACTCACCGCTTCCACAGCATGCTGGAGAATGGACGTAAATTTGGAGAACATTTTGTTCTTCGACTGGACTAGTTTCTCCCGAGAAGACCTAGAGAATTCCTCTATCTTCTTCTTCCTGTTGTTACCGCCGCGATCCAGATTGGAGGTTTCATATAATGACCCTTGTAACGAAAGAAAAAAAAATTGTAGTGAGCAATAAAACCTTTCACACGTCGCTGGGCCACAGGACCTCACAGGCCTGGCACAAGCACTGTAAACAAGACGTCTACAGACTCAAGTAACGTATTGCTGCTCACTTTGGACACGGTGGCACTTCCCTCGCCAAACGCTACTGTTTTCATCCAGCAGGGGGCGCAGGAACATAAGACACCGGCTTTTAATTATTACTGAGAATGATCGATGCATACAAATGAAGACAGCAAGCAATACATTCAGTGAGGGGCGATGATCAATATTTCCAGCTTGGAAACAAAAGTCAATAACTCAAATATAAAAAGGAACTATGGGATTCCGATAAGCAAGCGATATAGGTTATATGGAAAAGCTATGCAATCAATTGATCCGGCTCCCACATACTATACAGCGTACTGGTGTGGGCTATTTCTCTGAAATTGCAGTGTTTCCCCCCTCATTTATGCTCGCTTAAAGTGTCACTTCTTTTAAAATAAAGTTGAGGAGTCCATGTGACGAACACATTGCCAAATATTTCCCTCAAAGCAGCAGAATTAGTGGAAAAAATGAAAAACAACACTCATCCTGCCAGAGTGCCCGTCAACTTTATGATTTAACCCAACTAGAACAGCACAGTCATCCCAGACTAAAAGTAGGCTCGCCGGTTTAACGTTGAGGTGACCCGACAGCATCTTTGCAGGCGAGGAATCTCAAGATTGATTTAATTTATAACTCCATAATTCCGTGATATTATCTTCAAATATGGACATAAACTTGTTGGAAAATAAGAAGGATGCTGTCTGTTCCAGGACACGCCCTGTCGCTGGAAAGTGCTCTCTCCATCGCGCAGTCTAGTCTAGTCTACCAAATCGCAGGCTGTATGTTTCCCTGCGTTTAATCCCAATAAATGACAGCCAGAAACTTCAAGTACAGATAATATCAGGCTGTCAACCGGTCCTTTTTCCCTCCTCCAAAGCTGCACCGGGGCATCTCCTCCTGTTCATCTCGCCAAAGAAAGAGAAGCTCTACCTACCGGGCATGTCTGCTGCTAGAGGTGAGTATCTTTTTTGCCGCAGAAGCCTTCATAACAACACATTTAGCGGAAAAAAGTCTCTTAATTTTAAGGGAGGAGGGGGGTCTTGGTTCAGGGGTGGATGCATTGGAGAAGAGAGCCCATTTGCGTCGTCTTTCGGGAGGATCAGGCTGTGATAATGACACTGTTATTGTAAGTAGGTTACACCGGTGCATAGCTGAAACTACAGCTTCCACTGCTGCAGCCCTCTTCACACAGCCTACAACTTATTTTGTAAATGTGAACACTTTTGACTCACCTATAAATAGATCACATTGGGTTTTTTTTATTCCAGTTATAATAAACCTCCTGTGGTTGCTGTTTCTTTTGACATTTGACATTATCTTTAATCAGGATGGTGCATATCATTAATGAAAGGCTGTACACACCCTAATTGTTGCTTAAATGAAAGCTGATGATGGATGACTGGTAGCAGATGGTGCACATTAGTAATTGACTGGTTGTCATACAATGGAGTAGTGAAATTTGAGGGTAATTGTACCTTGTGAGGTGACAAAAAGTACCAGCTTTTTTGGGAAAAAAGCAGCAAAAAATGCAAACTCTCATATGTTGCAACAGTTTCATTGCAGCTTGAAGTGATGTTTTTATTTCTCGCTGAGCATAAAACAACTGACACCTGCAAATAGTGCAGGTGGAGCATGTTTGTGCCCATCAGGTGGGCTTGTGCTGTCCTGGATTTGTGTCAGGTGACTGCGTCCTCTGGCAGAAGAGATAAAGAGCCTCCAGCTGTTCTGGCTATAGATTGTGATCAGATGGTCTGACAAGTGGTGTAAAAAATAAAAAGGGCACCAACCAGTGTGTGAGAATTGTGATACATTTATGGTGAAATAGTTCCAATCCGTGGTTTTAGTTTAAAATAATTTTATTATGTGAGTTAAAGGTACAGTGTGTGAGATTTACAGGGATTTATTGGCAGAATATGGCAGAATTTGAATAAAACATTTATTAAAATGATTATTCAGTGTATAATTATCTGAAAATAAGAATCATTGTGTTTTCTTTACCTTAGAATGAGACATTTATACCTACAAAGTAGTGATGCGTACGCTTTAGTTACAACCGCGGGCTCTGCGGATAAATAGTGGATGGGTCGCGGGTGGAAAATACAGTGCATCTCCCCATGATGAAGAGAGACACTGTGTACATTTACACACAAGGCACAGCAACTCTCCTTCATTTATTATTTAAACCTGTTTCCTCTGAAGACTTTCCTCTGTCCTGTTAAGTTATAGCTATAGAGTACATCTCCCCATTAAGAGACACACTGTATGCACATTCACACATGAGGCACAGCAGTGCAACTTCATTGATTATTCTGTGTCCTCTGGAGTTTCCTCTGTCCTCTCAAGTTTATAACCCAGTTTTTAGTTTTGCTGTTTAAATGGTTAACAATCTTTGCTGCAGTGACATTACTACATACTTTGAGACAAAACTGAAAGCAGCCTGTCTAGTCATTAAAGTAAATTGTTGAAGAAAACACTCACCTGGAGAGCTCGACATTATTTAAAAGGTAATATAGCCCACAGGGATGGGTAGAGAGGTGGATGATTTATGCATGCATGCAGATTCAAATTAACTCAGAGCTCTTTCGCACACCGCTGCTACAGAGGGTGCAGGTCCTCTTCTACAGGTCTGCCATTTTTCACCACCATGTACAGTAGGCCAGATTGGACAAACCAAACGCTGGCTGTAGATATGGCCTTTTGCATTTAGTACAAGTTTTGTACCCACCGTAGGTTCTCCTGCACGTTTGGAAGGAAGGGGAGGGTAAGATGAGGTGGTTGAATCTGAAAGCTCACCCCTGGATGCCACTAAATCCTACACACTTGTCCTATAATCTACTATACCTTCTGTCATAAAACCACACAGGAAACTATTAACCATTCATCATTTAGAAGCACACAGAGGCCAACTTATTTTCTAGCATGTAGGGCAGCCTGTGTGGCACTTCATCATATCTTCTCCACTGGAAAGGCACCCTGGGCACTTTATCATGTTACATCTACCATCCAAGAGGGCACTTTGCTATGTTTTATCTGCCATGGGGGCATTCAAGAGGGCACCAGTGGGTCTGATTGACTGATTGAGAGCTGGATAGAAGCTGAGAAGTTGCAATATTATCCTCATGTTATTGACCTCAAGGTTATTAGGCCTATAACGAATCTGCACTTGCACTGGGTAAAACCTCAGCCTTTTCTAAAGAAGCTCAAGCTGTACAGCCTGTCACTCCCCTTCAGGCTCTGTATTTCTGAGCCTGTGTAGCGAGATGGCTTTGAACTCCCCCCCTCCATCACCGATGTGGCCCACTGTATGTGTCCTCCATGGCTGCCGGTGGAGATCGATGGAGCTCAGAGCCCACCGCTTGACAGCCCCCTTGAGGTACATAGATCTGATTAGCACACTTAAGCCCCTGCAAACAGCCAATCATTATTCATGAGAGGTAACTACCCTGCACCCTACTGTAGTATGATAGGCAAGTGCCAATTATCTCTGTGTTGGTTACACGGATGTGTGGTTATTAATTCATTGTTGCAGGCACATGAGGCACAAACATGAGTAAAACGATATGTCAAATCAAACACACATTTGTACTGGGCCAGGCTGAGTCTGTGCCTTTTCAATTGCACAAAGTATTTTTGTGTAGATAAAATGTATTGTTGTTAACTTTGTAAAGAATGGACGTTAGAGGAAGGAATATATTGATGTTATATCAGTATCATGATATGAAACTAGATATTAGCTTAGATTTTGGATATTGCTATATTGTGATATTATATAAGTGTTTTCTTTTCCTGGTTTTAAAGGCTGTATTACAGTACAGTGACGTAATTTTCTTAACGTACCAGACCGTTCTAGCTGTTCTGTTATTTGCCTTTATCCACTTAGTCATTATATCCACATTACTTAAATCTCATTGTGTTAATATTTTGTGAAAGAACCAACAGTTATCCCTACAATATTGTTACTATATCAATATTAATATTCACATATTTGGTTAAAAATATTGTGATTTTGTCCATATCACCCGCTCACCAGCTCTGATGGACGTGCCGATATGTTTTTGGCAGTCAGAATGTATTTTCAGGGGTTTTTGCCATGTTTTAAATCTCATCTAATTGATTATTCGATCAACAGAAAGTTATGTAATTACCCAGTTAAATGCAAAATATTTTCCCTTTCCAGCTTCCCAGCATTGAGGAGTTGCTGCTTTTCTTTGACATGTGTAATAATTCACTTAATATCTTTGGATTGTGGACTCTTGGCTGGCCAATTATACAATTTGAATAAATCACATTCAGCTTGAGAAAATTATGATTTTCTGACATTTTATGGAGGAAACAAAAATAATCAGCAGATTAATCTAAACTGAAAATGATGGTTAGTTGCAGCCCCAATGATGATTATAGTGATGAATGGACATTATTTCTCATCTCTATTGTATGTTTAAGGTATCAATATATAGTTGCAGGCTCAGTCTACATTGTCTGGTTGTATTATTTTAGTTATTCTAGCATCCAGATATATCTGTATCCATCTACCTATATCTATAAGATGTTGTGTAGGGCTGCAACGATTAATCGATTATAATCTCTGACTATTTTGATATTCGATTAATGGGGGGAAAAGTCAAAATTCTCTTATTCTAGCATCTTAAATGTGAATATTTTCTGGTTTCTGTACTCCTCACTGACAGTAAACTGAATATCTTTGGATTGTGGACAAAACAAGACATTTGAGGACGACATCTTGGGCTTTGGGAAACACTGATTGACATTTTTCATGATTTTTCTGACGTTTCATAGACCAAACATCTAATCAGTTAATCGAGAAACAGATTAATCCTTGTGTCGTGATACATACCAGTACTGATGATAACCATGATATTTAAAAGATAAAATGCTGATATCATATTAATAATAAACACATGATAATACAGTGTAATGTTGTATGTAAAAATGACAAATCACAGTATATCAGAGTGGTTAGTGGTCAGTCTTTGGTCTCACACACAAACTCTCTGTCTCCTTCTCCCTGCAAGTGATTTTGTTTCTGTTGATATTGTACTGATGGCAGATGTTTGGCTTTGTGGATCTTTGATCCTTGTGTTTATCAATTCATCTGGTTGCCTTTATCTAAATCCATTAAGTCTAATTGCACTTTTTGTAAATTTTTGTACAGTAATGGTTACACACACTCTCTCTCTCAGCCTCCCTACTCTCATATTTTAGTGCAGTTCTTTTGACAAAAAAGAGCTAAAATGTAAAGTAAAAAAGTTAAAGATGAATTAAAACTTTTCTATAGATATTGCGATAATATCATTAATGTGAATTCTTTTGGCTTTTGGGATAATTGTGTAGTGAAAATCATGACAGCCCAAATCTATAGGCAAGATCTAAAACATGTCAGTTGATTAAAATATTTTCCTTCCCACAGAAACAGGAAGTAAGAAAATTACTCCACTTTTCCCTCTCCGTGCACATTTATGATTACCAGCCCCTCCCTCGGTTGTCCGGTGAGCTTCAGCCATTACTGTGCTCTCAGTCTTGCAGTCGCCCACCCCCCCACCGCTGTTATCAGCACAAGGCCATGAGCTTTTACCTTGGCAGTGATGCCCTTCCATTAGCCACCCAACCTTATGATACACCCTTGAGGGTAGACTCCTCTGTCTGGGCCTTTCAGTGTCATATTTCCTGTCCTGTTGACTTTTGGTGGTTTAAATCAAATCTTTATTATTTTTGTGTAAATAAGATATTGACAGAGCACACAGTGTATTATTTTAATGGTGCTTGTACATTCATTCCTGCCTGTTAGTGAGTGTGCCATGGATGGCCATTGAGCAGTTGAACCAGAGTAACAGAGGGTTAAGTGCGTTGTTCAAGGTCACTCCAGTTGAGGAATTTAAAAGATGGCAGGGTGTCTCTTATCAGATTCCTCCATCTACAGTCCATTCTCCCTCTTAGTCTGGGAAATCACCTTAAAACCTGCAACGGTTATACCATTTAGCATAATCTCTTCATTTATTTTTACAGTTTGCTGTTCAGCTTCCATTGCGTCTCTGCTGTGAAGGTTGGGCGTCATATGTGGGAGAATTTATTGTTCTTCTTGGCCCATTTAACTCAGCTCCACAGCAGAATCCTAAAACAATACGTTGGACGGCAGAGCTTTCACATGTGTGGTCCAGTGTTGTTCATTCAGTTTTCTGCTCCTTCTGGGTGGCTGCATAGGTTTGCATGTCATATTTTATATCTGATTTTGTGGACCCTTTTGAAGGCATTGCAGTAAAATATACTGAACTGATGTATTTTGGATTTTTTTTAAAGGGATAGTTCAGATGATTTGAAGTTAGGTTGTATGAGGTAGTTATCAATAATGTTTCAATAGTATTACCCACAGTAGATGGTGGTTGCTTACTGCTGAGGACAAGGTCAGCAGCAAAACATTTATTAGCCACATCAATCATCAAGACAGTCATCTCTATTATTAAAGGAAATGTTTTACTTTACTTGTCCTTTACAGCCTCAAAGTCACATCTTGACCAGCTAAATCACAAATACGGAGGAAAATGAATATATAAATGGAACAATAACAAAGGAAGTATGAAAATATAATAAAATGAAGATTTATCAGGTTCCTTCCCCAGTGGTCATATTTCACAGGCATCAGTTTCTGGTACCTGGTAACATCTTAATCAAATTTCCAACTGAATCTCAGCAGCAAGGTTTCAGTGTTAAAAATGTTGATGTTTAGGCCTGTGATTGCAATCGATATGCAGAAAAACTATATGTACTTTTGAAAATCAGTACCACCTCTTATTATAATTTGTATCATAAATCCAGGACATTAAGAGTTATGTCAACCATCCTTCCCCATTTAAAAACAGTACGTGAACCACCACCAAAAAATGGCTTAAATTGTGTCTTTGATTTGATTAAAAAAGTAGGCTTCGGTCTTTGCTACTCTGCCAATTACGTATATGGAAGCAGCCAAGTAGCAGATATGTGATTTCACTTTAGTTTACAGTACAGTTCTGTTGTAATGTGTACCAAAATACCCTTTAATAAAGTCTAATAAGGGTCTAACAGTGGGAAATAATACAATTTATTTTATAGTACAGTTCTGTTGTGATGCATCCCTAAACACCCGCTAATAAAGTCTAATAAGGGTCTAATAAAGGGTCTAATACTGTCTAACAAATAACATTATTTCTAGATTTTGTCTAATTTAATACAAAGTACAGCTTGTTATGTCTTATTCATCCACTGTAAAATAAAGTGTGACCGTAAGTCCTCCCACGGATACCTGGCACATCTCCAGTTTTGCCCTCCTCTGAACTCCCTCTACGCCCCGCCCTTTCCTGGAGCTGGGCTAGCACATCCTGCACGCTGTACCTGTTACACTGCAGTGTAATCTGGATGATCAATGGTGGATGAAAAATGAGGCATTGCTCCATACTGCAGTAACCTAATCTGATGCCTCCTCCTTCTCCGACCACTGGAGAGGGCTGCTCATGCTCCAGCAGCACGACCCTCTGCATCAGCACTTTTCTCTGTCTCCCTGTGTGTGTGTGTGTGTGTGTGTGTTTATAGTGTATGTGCGAATATGGGGGTTGGAGTGCGCGCGCATGCATGTGTCCTGGCAAAAGCCTGAATAATTGATGAGCAGGGGAAGGAGTAAAAGCGCTGCCGGACAGGACGGTGTGTGTGGGAGTGTGTAGAGATGGGGGAGAGGGATACAGTGAGGCAGGAGCCTGGCTACGATGGGCTCTGCAACTACGCCCAAAAAATCACCTCCTGCTTCGGACTGGATGGTAAGACGGGGGGGAAACAGATGAAGAGGAGGGGGGGTGTGTTTCTTCTGCTGTGGAGCAGGATGCAGAGACGGCAGAGGCTGTGAAAATGCTTGGGACGTATTTTGTATGCGATCATGCTGATTTTTCTGTGTGCTTGTTTTCTGAGCATGTATGTGTTGATGTGCGTGTGGGTAGTTGTGTTAAAGCTACCACAGAGTAGATGACAATTGGAGGGCAGTGCCTCACTGCAGCGGAATAGCATGTCCTCAGTTACTCTCAGGTCCATGTGTCTGCATGTGTGGGTGTAAGAGTGCACGTCTTCTTGCTTATACCTCACTATCACACCTCATTGTTTCTCTGGAATTAAACTCCGGCTTTCTAAACGGGAGAACGAATGTGTGCGTGTAAGCCGAACATGAATTAAGTCAAATTAGTTAAATACTGTGTTGATGTAAATAGTAGTTAACTCAGCCAAGCTCCAGACATTCTGTTTCTGTGCACCCTCTCAGACAACGAGGAAAATCATTAAATTTGAAGTGCAGGCCAAGCCTGGCATCTCCAGACCAAAAGGATATTTTGTGCTTTGTCATTGTGTGCTATGCTTTTCATCATGCCTGCGCTCCTCAGTGATTAATTTAATTTGGTGGGGGAGAGTAGATAGCTGTGATTAGCCTTATCTATATGATGAATATTAGATGTCATGGAAGGTTTTTCTGCTTTTAGTAATTGATCTGTGTGTGCGTGTGTGTGTAAAAGTCTTGTTTTCATGGTTTGAAAGAGCCATATTGTTTTCAGTTGTGGGATTATTTTGTTTTTGTGGAGTTCGCTCAGATTCTGCATCATCCCTCCCACCAGGACGTGCCGATGACTCAAAATTTACCTCATGCTCAACTTAGCTTTCCAGGGAAGGTGATCACATCTTTGACTCAAGAAAGAGTGCGTGTAAAAACTCTGTAGCCGAATGTTGGTTATGTGGATTTGGCTCATCAAGGAAACATTCTGGAAGTCTTTGCAGAAACAGATTCGTCCCAGCGTTAGATTAAAAACTCAGAACATGCCTTCTTACTAAGTTACATCTTTCAAAATCCATATACCAGGCGATTTCACTGGATAAAGGAGAACCACGGCTGGCATTTCCACTTCAGCGTCGCTGTAGTCACAGTTGTGAAGGATCCTGCTGATGATTAACAGTGGGTTTGTGCATTGTTGGCCGCAGAAGTGACCTTGCTGGTTGCTGACCTTGTAAAGGACTGGCAGTCTCCCAAGGCAATCTACCCTGAAAGTATGTGTTGGATCACGGTGATGCTTTGCGCTGCTATGCATCTGTTTGGTCTTACTGTACATTAACCCACCTTAAAGGGACAGTGTGGATCATTTAAAGTGGGTTTGTATGAGGTACTTATTGATAGTGAGCGTATTAGCATCAGTTGATGCCATTTGGCATGCCCCTAGTTAGGAGAAGCAGAGAGGGGCACCAGCAAGGAAGTTGCTGTGGACATGGTCGGCATCAAAAGGTATTTTAGCCAAAAATCACTATCAGTTTAAGTGTACAGTGAATTTAGAATATTTTTAATGCTTTACTTTGCCATCAGACACCCTTTTTCAACAGGAAATCACCATTATAGAAGCCAAATATAGCTCTCTCCAAACTAAACAAACTCAAGAGGTGAAATCATACATTTTATCTTGCAGAACAGGGCAGCTGCTGGTCTACTGCTACCTCAATCTGCCAGTTTTTTTTTAGTTATTGTGTGAGGTTGGTGAATCCAAACAAACCTTTTAGCAGTTCATTGCTTTGCTTCCATGCTGGTGCTCCTCTCTGCTTCTCCAAATTGAGGAGAAGCAGTCAGCAGTCAGTGGTAGTCAGCAATAATACACTGACTATTGACAAGTACCTCATAAAGTAAGTAAGTACCTTACTTTAACTTAAAATCTAGCACGCAGAAAACGAGATTGTTTTGTGAACTTTCAGCTCTTCATTGGACAGATGTGATTAAGCAGAGCAATAATTGGGATGCACATGGGTCACATCAGATACAGAGACTCCCACCATACACTGGGCCAACCTGATGCAGAGCTACCTAACCCCACCCAGAAGATAATCATAGGCTCGACGTCAGCCCTAAGCTGCTTAAGGCACCAGGCTGGTTTGGGCTGAAGACACTCATAGTGTAAGCTTCTTTCACTGTTTCTCACTCTGCTCCACCTGCAGCAGACTGCTTTGTCATACTTGTTGCCTGTTGTTTGGCGTCTCCACCTCAAGGTGGAAATCAGCGCTCCACTTCTTACATCCACTGCAGATCTGAAGTGACAGGTGGAGGAACCCCAACAGGAGGAGTTTCCACTGGAGGCCTCACTGGATATGGTCATGATTTTATGATGAGCTGCTGTGAAGTTGCCTTTGTTTCTTTTTTTTGTGCCTCGACGAACACCCCACGCTCTTGATGTCCAATTGGATTTTAGAGCGGGTCTGAGCCCGACCCTGGCCGACGTCTACCTGCAGTGCTTCACCCTTCTCTGTGGGACAGTAGAAGGGGAAGAGGGCACCATGCCCACCTTGCCCAATCTCAACAGCCTGGGCAAGCTGTGCAGCTCCAGCCGCAGCCACAATGTCGACCGCGTCCGGGTGAAGCGCAAGAGCTCGGTCAAGCGCATGTCCATCATCGAGGATGGGCATGTGGCTGAGGTCCTGTACCTTATTCCCAAACAGTACATGGAACAGGTGCCCTACCTCAACCCAAATGACTATTATCTGAGTGAGAGGCTGAATGATGTCGCTACAGGTAGGACGGGAGAAATCGTGTATCTAGATCTATCTGAATCTTATTCCCTCATCTCCCATTACAGTCATCCATCCTTGCTGTGGCTGACTGTAACACCAGTCAGCATTAATGATTGCTTAATCAACGAGTGCTTAAAACCAACCATTTTTTCATTTCCCTCCTCTTTCCCTTTCCCTCTCCTCTTCAACAGTTGTTAGTGAATGACACGAGGGGCTGTTGTTTTAGGTTTGGCTGCTCTGCTTTGTATTTTGTTTGCGTGTAGGTGTCTGACAGTGAATTGATTATTTCTTGCTTAGAGATCACTTCATTTTAATTGGATGGCAGCGAGTGATTACACCTCTTGAGGCTCTCACATCTGACCTGTGCGTATGTGTGAGAGCTCCTGTGCACGTGTTACGCAACCACAACTCCCCAACGCCAAAAAGTGTTAGCGCAAAATGTTGAAAAAGTCAGGAAATTAATCACCGTCCTCTCCATAGTTATATAATGTAAACCCATATACAAGGGCAGACCTGCTGCATTTTGCCAAGCAACAGTACATGGGGAAGCGACATGGTGGCTTACATCAGGATTACAGCATGGGCATGAGGACAAATCGAGATTTCCAGACCTTATGTATTTTCTGACTGCATGCCAGACTCAGTAGTAAAATCATCATTGCTTGGCAATTGGTTGTTTGCAAAAAAAAAAACCGCAGATGACAGAAACTCCTATTTTGGGGTGGAAGAAGTTTGATTTTGACTAAAAAAAGGTTTGTCACTGCAAACCGACCCTATAGATCAAAGATCACAGAGGGCAATGCTTATGTTAGCCATTTCATTTCTTCAGGGACAGCTAAAATCAATCAAACAGTGGCAGCCCTTTTTTTTTATTTCTGGGACTTTCCTGAGACCCAAACTATAGTCATCATTTTATTCATCCTGAACTTTTTTGTCTGAAGAACCTACCAAACCTGGAACACCGTGTTCACTGTTTCCATAGTGTAGCCAATGCTGCATTATTTCCAGAGGTGGGAAGAAACTTAGTAGGCTACAAATACTTTGTTAATGTAGAGTGTTCATTTTTCTGGCAGTTTTTAGTTATTGGACCCCAGGAAGAATAGCGGCAGCATCTGCTGCAGCTAATGGGGATCCTAATAAACTAAACTAAACTAAACTTTTTCAAAATAGGTTTGTTGCTTCAGTTTTAATGCATTTGAGGGGAATCATTGCTAATCTTTATTTTGTGTTATTGAGTGCCACCTTCCCAGCAAAACAGATTTCAACCTGAACGATACAGTAACACAGTAAGACTGTTACTTGGTGTATCCATGAGTGCATACCAAGCACGACAGACATAAGAAGATGAAAACAGCATAAAGACGTAACAACAAAAATGACATCATATGATGAAAACGATGTTACAAAACGAAAACCACATAACAATACATAACAAGACAAAAATGATGCAACAATACAAACAAGAGAAAAACGACGTAACGTTTAAGACGTAACAGGATAAAAACAACGTGAAAGATGTAAAGACATAACCAGATGAAAATGCCGTAAAAGACATAACAAGGCAAAAATGACGTAACAAGATGTAACAAAACAAACGAGACAAAGGTGGAAGACTCAGCTGTGGAGAAAAGATGAGGTTCAGTTAGCTTTGCACAAAAACAGCTTGTAGAAATGTCCTTCAGAGGACAACTTTTTACTTTTGTACTTTGAGTACAATTCATCGTCTGTACTTTTTCACTTCTGCTTGACTGAAGAAGTTGAATCAGTACAGTCTTTTTTTTTATGCAAGTATCTGTACTTCTCTTTGAGTAAAGAATGTGTGTACTTTGGCCACCTCTGATTATTTCACTAGCTGAGTGCTTTTGAATATGAGTGGCACTCAGTGATGTTATCCAGAGGACACCAAGTGATTGATGGTACCTCAGAGAAACATGAAAATAAGTCTGCAACCCAAAATTCCTGTGGATTGCACTTTGAAAACTGTGGTTTTAATGTTTGTAAATGATCGAAACACTTGCAAAAAGAGAGAAATGTTGAATGAATGTATTTCTCTGTTTGGCTACAACACAGAAATGTTAATGTGGCATGGGTGAAACACACTTTGAAGAAGTGAAGCTGGTTGCACAGGACTGCTGTTCAAAAGGTTCTCACTGTTTTGTAACCTGTTTTAAAATAGACACTAGCAGGTGAAGAGCTTGTCATCATCCAGAGATGGAAAGGCAGGTCCGTCTGTGCTTTAAAATAGTTGTTGATGGGTTCATCCTGCTTATTAGTATTTTCAAAGTGTCTGTTGGATTAGCAAAAATCGTCATCCAGTGCATCAATGTGTTTGTTCTTTATGCGTGCATGCGTGTGTGTGTGTGTGTGTAGATGTCTAGCATCCTACAATCCAACTTTAATCCCAGGGATAACTGTGCACTATACCCACACAAACCTGTTGTTTACTGTAAATGTGACCTCTTGCATTATAGTGTTAGTCTGGCTTCACTACTCAAGGAAAACGTCTATGACTGCAAATCAAATAATACTTATTGCAATCAGTGAAATGCACATGCTGTATAGTAACAGTGCTTATCTGCACTGATATGAGGGCTGTGCAGGGTATCGTTCCCCGGCCAGGTTATTAATGGACAGCCAGACATGGATCATCCATAGGTGAGCCAGATACAGTAGAAACCTTTCATCCATGGATAATAGGCTTTGCTGCTCAGGAATTGCTCTTGGCAAGCCTTATGTAGCATGAATGTCCAGCAGCTCCAACAGAGATTATTAAAGGAGGGAAGATGATAATAGGCCCATTACAGTATTATGAGAAGACACAATGAGAGGACCTCCATATGTGTAAAGCATCCCTGGTTCCCTTGAAAGGCACTATAAATTTGCAAGTTATTGTTATTATTCTTAGTGTAGCAGTTAGTAGCCACACTTTAAAACTCATTTTCTGAAGGAGATGATTCCTGACCAGCCAACATTTGGCTATTAAAAAGCCACTCACATCTTTTGGTCATCACAAACTTGTTACACACGTCTCTCCCTTCATAATAAAAAAGGGTGGAGTGCTGAAGAAACGTCCACTAACTATTTTTACCGTTTGCCTCACTGGCATGCCTCCATTGCCCGATGAGAAGAAAACGCCCCTGTGCAAACTGATGCACGCTGTTGGGCATCCAGCAGGTGGCACAGTTGACACTGCAGTGGGATGAATGCACTCTGAATGCATAATGGGCTGCCTGCATCAGCAATTACAGAGGTGGTGCTGATGCAAAACTATTCCCTCCCCTCAGCCACACAGAGGTACAGCGAGGCTCCAGCGTGGGGCAGATGGATCAGTGACTGTGTGGTCCCCACTGGCTGCTGGAGGTCCCTCTGAAATCATATTGTCTGTAGCTCACACTTTTGAGGTGTGGGTAAACATTGGATTGGTCCCCTGCTATATCTCTGCTGGATCTCAGTGGATTTTATCTGCTCACCAGGAGGCAAACAAGAAACTTTATGAACAGATTATATTGCGGAGAGCTGTACCAGTTATTTAGTCCATGCTGGAGTGAAATATTGTGATGCAAAGATCATCTATCACTTTGGAGCAGGGCTGCAACTAACAATTATTTTCATTGTCAATAAAAGAAACCAAAAAGTATTCACATTAAGCAAGCAGGAATCAGAGAATTTTGACTTTTTTTCTTCAAAAAAAACAAAACAATTAAATAGTTGGCAATTATTTAATAATCAATTAATAATAGTAATTGTAATGTTTCGTCTCTTCTTTATAGTATACTTAATTTCAGATTGAGACCCTTGCAGGTGGACATTTTTCTTGTTTTGCAATATTTTTATGTTGCAAGTAACAAAAATATAAAAGCAACACATTTGTTTTTGCGCCTTTTCATTCGCTCTCATTTTCCCAAATTGGAATAAAAGATCGAAGCTTCACATATTCACATATTTGTTAAAATGTATTAGTCACTTCTCCTTTACCAAAATAATCCATCCACCTGACAACTGTGGCATGTAAAGATGCTGATTAAACAGCATGATAATTGCACAGGTGTGCCTTGTACTGGTCACAATAAATGTAACTGATTAAAAGAAATTACTTTTACTAGGCAGTAAACTATGGCTATTTCACATATGACTACACATACTAGTCTTTTTTCCTCAGGAGGACAAAGTCATGATTCACCCTACCCTGCTTCTGATTGGCTTGTACTTGTTGCCTTCGATGATTGCGCTGGTTAGGTTTAGATGAAGAGTGATTGGTTAGGGTTAGTGTAATAATATCAGGGTAAGCCAATCAGAGACAGAGTAGGGTGGGTCATGACTTTGACCTCCTGAAAAGAAAATTGGTGTCTTGATGAAATAGCCATAGTTCAGTGCCTAATGAAAGTCTTTTTTCACAATAAAACTGCACATTTTAGAGTGTCCTTTAATTACGACCAGTCCAAGCCACACCTATGCCACAACTGCGGGCAGATGGATTATCTTGGCAAAGGAGAAGCGCTAACACAAATTTTTACAAAATTTGAGAGAAATAAACCTTTTGTGCAAAGAAATCTTAGATTTTTTTTTTTTTTACTTCAACTCATGAAAACTGGGAGCAATAGAAAAGTGTTGTGTCAAGACTTTTGTTGCTGTGTATAGAAGTTAACTCTCTAATGTGGAGTTGACAAGAAATGTCAACCTTTCATGTGGTCATTTCAGCGGTGGATGATATAAGAGCTGGTGTGTTCACCATGCTCAGCCAGGAACGTGCTCTCCCGTGCTCCCTGTAATTGGATCCCAGAGGATCCACTAAAGATATTAATACGAAGCTCATGCTAGAGATCACCTTAAGTCTGACCTTTGACCCGAAATGGCCTGCCTTGCCCTCGCATGCATCCTCATACAGGACATGACCTGCTGGAAATGGTGTGACTATTAACAACTCAGGCCGTCACTCAAGGTGAGCCTGGCTTTACTGCCTATGATCAGAACGACCGTCTTGATTGGATCTGATTAGATAACCCCTATTTTCTATCTTTCTTAACACGTCAGATAGTATTCTCAAAAAGCACGCTTCATTTAGGCAACAGTTTTTGAGCTGTGGATAATGTGTTTAATACATCTTTTATTTTATTTTAATTATTCATTTTGGTGCCTGGTGCTGTAACCACCTCTAGCTCCTGTCACGAAAGACCAGTGTTTCCAAAAGAAGTCAGTCCTTTACTCTACTGCTTTATTTTTGATGACTTTCTGGCTTTTAAAGCCATGTTTTGTTTTTTCAAATCCACTAATTTTTGTTAAATTGAGCCAATTTTTCAGCACAGCAGGCTAATTACTGCACTGAAAAGGGTAATTGATCTCCGCCTGCTGCCCTGTCGTACTGATACAGAAGTCTTTGTTGAGGTGTGTGTTAGTAGAGTGCAGTGATGTGGTAAAGGCTTATTCCCATCAAAATTCAGCTTGTTGAACTTTCTGTTCCTGGAATAGAGTTTATATTCAGTTTTAGGGGGTCATAAATTCACACCATACCATGCAGTTAACAATGGAAGTCAAACTGAGGTACTTTGGGGACAAGGTGTTACAACTGAAAAAGACAGAGAAGAATAAAGTCTGATTTAGATAGATAGATAGATAGATGGATGGATGGATGGATGGATGGATGGATGGATGGATGGATGGATGGATGGATGGATAGATAGATAGATAGATAGATAGATAGATAGATAGATAGATAGATAGATAGATAGATAGATAGATAGATAGATAGATAGATAGATACTTTATTCAATGTAGTTTTTATGTATAATAATAATAAATGTTATTTGTATAGAACTTTTAAAAACATAGTTAGAAAGTGCTTAACAGAGCAAGGGAAAATGGTATACAAACAAAAGTAAAAACAATAAAATTATAACAATATAAAGTAAGATAAGATTGCATCCAAATTGCGAGTGCTTAATGTTGGATGAGAGGTTCCTGAGATTCATTTTAGGGGCACAGGTCCGGTTTGCGGGGCTGAATAAAGGGACTTCATTTGGTCCTCACTATTACCAGTCAGTGGAACATAAATTTGTGTATAATCTGCATAACAGTAAAAAAAGAAAAAAAAAATTATATCTGCAGATAATTTCACCCAACAGAAGCAAATACAAAAAAACATGGGCTCTAGAATTGACCCCTGGTGAACACCACATGAGTGGATGGCTGGGGACGAGGAGATTTCTCCCATTACAACAGAGAAGTATCTGTTCGAAAGGTGGGACCAAAACCAGTTAAGAGCAGTGTTGTTAATACCCAGACAGTTTTGATGCATTTATTAAGAACGTTGCGGTCGATACTCTTAAATGGTGGTATGTAAGTCTTAACAGTCAGTGTCACGGTTCCTGCATTATAATGAAATTTTCTCACATCCAGCAGTTTATTTCTGAGAGACAAGCCATTATCTGAGAGAGTGTGTCAATGTCCTCACTACCACCAGTCAATGCAACATAAATTTGTGAATCATCTGCATAACAGTGAAAATTAATATTATATCTGTGGATATTTTCACCCAATGCAAGAAAATAATATGCAGGGCTCAACAATAAGTCTTGCCAGTAAATCGGGCAACTCCTTTGTAAAAAAGAATTAAATTGTTAAAATATTTTGATAATTGATTAATTGTTTACGTATTTTTTCATGCAAAATAGCAGAACATGCTGTTTCCAGCCTCTGAAATATGTAGATTTTCTGCGCCTCTGCTTTTATTGTCATATTAAACTGAATTTCTTTGGGTTTTAGACTGACAAAATGAGACATTTAAAGATATCACCTTGGACATTTTCACTTTTTTTCTGATATTTTACAGATATTGCAGTTCAAGATTGAACATGATGACTTTAGTCTTTGTTGTTATTTGATAACTGTGAATGAATAAAACAGTTTGTACAGGGGAAAGTAAAAATTACTTTGGACAAGTAGATTTCTGATCCAATATCTCGACCAGGCAAGAAAAAAAACATTAAAGCACTGAACCCTGATATGAGCCCAAGAACTGACCCCTGGGGAACACCACATAAAACAAGTCAAGAACAGTATCAGTGTCAGTTTTGAGGCATTTAATAATCATAATATCAGTATACTTATTCTTATATGGTGATATTTAAGTCTTAACAGTTTATCCCTATATGTATGTGATGTGCATGTTCCTGCATTATGACTGTAGTGTTCTGAATGTGTTTTAAGGGGTTCTGTTTTGGGGATCTGACCAAAAACAGTAACTGTTTTTTGGTCACACAGACAGAAGCAGCAGCGGCAGCCACCTGGTTGCTGCAATGAGGAGGCGGCTGACACAACAGAGGGGCTGAGAGAGGGAGCAGGAGGGGAAGAGGGAGGAGGAGGAGGAGTGGGCATAGGAGGAGGAGGAGGAGAGGGATGGGAGGAAAACAGGCAGTCGGGAGGCAAACCCCACGCTGTAGCGGTGTTTTCGGGAGGAGAGCTGAGCAGCGCCTACACTCTCTCTCTCTGCCTCTCTTTCTCTGTGGTGTCTCAGCTCTCTTTTTTTGTGCTCCTCCAGTCTTTACTAAAAAAAGGATCTAGCAGCTGCTGTGTTACTGGTGATCGATACCCGGAGCCTTTTCTGGTACAGATTTACCTGGATTCCAATGGTCATGGTCAAAGAAAAAGGTATTCCAGCGGTTGTGGTCAGAGTGTGTGTGTGATCAGTATGTTTTTAGAGGGTTTGTTTTCCCTTTCGTGCTGTTGACTGTCTGCAGTGTGTGTGGATGTGCAGCGTGTCCAGTTGGATTTGCACTGCTGTGTCTGTCTGTTTGAATTACATTTAGTTTGACTGATTTTTTGGTCCGTGATTTGACTATTTTTAGCTGGTGTAAATGTATGACATAGTCACGGTTTTCTTTATGTGGGTGTGTGTTGCATGCAAGAGGCATGACTAATGACACACTATGAATGTGCATCTTCAACATATCGACATATTCTGTGTCTAGTTAAAGACTTGAATGTGCTACGCCCTTCCCAGCACTCTCCAGCAGCTGATGCTCAGGCTGGAGTCTGCTTAATTTGGCAGCGTCAGTCTTTATGTAAATGTATGTTAGAGTGAAGCATCTGGCTCGCTGTGTGGGAGCTCGACACCAAATGTAAAACGTTCGGGGCGATAACGGGCAGATAGTTTGGGGTTCAAACAGTCGACCGGCTGATGTGAAAGGTAACATGTAGAGAGAGAGAAAAAGTGGAGCACCAGTGTAGGGATCCACACTGCGCAGAGCTGTGGACCTGCACTCTCTGTCTGTCTCCCTCTCTCTGCCTCGCTCTGTCTGCAGCCGTTGCCATGGTGACCATCTAAAAGGTACACTCCATTGTTGTCAGCTGTGGCCTCATTCATAGTGTCCTGTTAAAAGAAAAAGATGATTGTTTCCACCTATGACTGAGGTCGCCCAGTTGTGTGGGACAAATTAAGGCGAAGTCAAGGAGGGCATGTTCCAGAGATATTAACATTCCCGGCAATTTGCAGCGGCATGTGGTCGTGAGGTTGACCATTGTTTGTCAGTATGAGTCATAGCAAGCAGCTACATAGGCACAATTTTCTATAATAAAAATGTCTTATTGAAATTCAAGAGAAGTAATGGCAACAATTTTCTGCCTTTTGACTTTGTAACCACTTTGACCACAATTATTTAATTCATAAGCTTGTATCTTGCATGTACCAACGCTATAAATATTACTCAAAGCAAACTATTACATCACCGTTTCCACATTAAAGTCAACCGAACTGGAACAAAATGTGAAAGTAATTCATTACAGTAATGAATCATTATACGTCACCATTTCACTCTTAAAGCTACAATATAATATGTAACATTTCTGCTTTAAAATGTCTAAAAACTCCAGACATATGAGTTGTGTATTTACTTGTGTACTTATATTATTACGGTGCGTTACCTGCTGGCTGGTGATAGCTAGTTGCTAGTTGCTATAACTTTCAGAAAAACATTGGATATGTTGGATATGTCAGAGAATGAGGAAGGAAGTCAGCGAACATAATTAAACCTTAAGTTAATAAAACCTCAATAATAGCTCGTCCATAAAAACATGATTTCTGCCTGAGATAGATTTTCATCATTTCATCACTTCCATGATCCCACACCACTTCACAATAGGGGTGATAGAAAAAATATAGTATTTTAAGTATCGTGGTCCTTTTTTTTAATGATTCCTGAATCCATGTCTTGATTGCTGAATTGATTTTTATGTATATAAATAACTGGTGCTCAGTCCATTAGCTCAGTGCTAACACATAATGGGAATTCCTCTTGACGTGCTAAAAGAATTAGCATTGCTATCATGGTACAATTATCTCAAACAGATACATTTAACATAAAGTGAGGTAGGTTTATACTTTCACAGATAGATTTCCTCTGTTCTGTGGAAACAAACGAATAGCTGCTAATTTCACATCACCTTCATTAACTCAGTCTGCTACTCCAGCTTCAACACTCAACACTCAGAATCAAAACTCAAAATTCACAGTTTTAAAGTTCAATTTCATGTGTGAAGGAGTTCATTTAAAGGCTCACATTTGTGCCGTGTACACTTTTCAGAGGCTTTATTCATTTTGGCCTTACATATTATTTTATTTATTTTAAATTTTACACTCACTTCAAAGGTATTTTATTTACTACTTTTATATGCAGTATAGAAATGATGCTGCTGAAATAAAATTCAAAGGCTGACTGACATGTGACATGCATTGTTTTTGGAAATATCAGCATTGATGCTTAGTCTCTAGAAGTGAATGATTCAACTTTTTTCCCATGGTCTAGTGTCAAATAAGCAAACAAAAATCGCAATAAATCATAATATCAAAACACATCACTTGTAGAATCACAATACAAATCATCTCGACGTTCGTTCACGTCATCAAACTACATCTTTTGTTATAGTTTTAATTTGAGAAAACCCCTGTAGCGTCAGATCTTACGTATTGTGTGTTTAATAGTGTCCCAAGTTAACCAGCTTGATATATTACTGCTTTATGAGTTCATCTTCCAGTTTGTGTAGACAACCAGAGCTTGTGTTCTATGTGTGGGCAAGTGATATTTTTATGTTTTGTCTGAAAATATTTCTATCACAGAAAAAAACATGTTTACAGATTTTTTTTGACAGATATGAGTGTGTAGGTTTGTTTATGCATCTGACAGCACACTGGTGGCTGGAGGCGGCGTCCTGCTCCAGAGCTGCTGCTCTCTTGATGTGGATTTGACTGGCCACAAAGAAAAAGGCCTTTGCCATCGAGTACCCCGCGCTGGCAGAGCACCCGTAACCTCTGGCTGCCACATGTTCCATCTTCCACAGTCCCACTGAAAGTTTTCCGTAGACTTAACCCGCTACCTCGGCTGTTCGCTTGGGATTTGTTGGTGGCAGGAGGCTCGTCTGGGTTTATTGTCCACACTTAGAGGCCTCGAGTTTTTCATTCCTCTGAGCTGAAGCTGTGGGAATGCTTTTGCGACCTGAGATCTCATCGTGAATCCTCCGGGGATCTCATCCTGCAACCTGTGAGAGGCCAGGTGGGCTCTGTACCATCAGGACGCACAGCTGACCAAATTACACTGTATGCTCAGAATGATGAATCATAATAAAGGGATTGCAGTGTTAGCGTTTTGTCTTCTTGCAGGCGGTTGTCCTATTTTCAAAGCCAAGAATACCCTTGAAATAGTTTGTAATTTATTCGGGCCATATGTACGTACGACAGTCTCATCTTTTCTTTTTTTTTACCTTGATCTACACGTGCTTCTGAGACTTGTGCACATTTGTCCAACCAGTGGTGCTGCTCTTTCTCATGTTCTCTGCATGAAATTGCGTAAGAAGCCCTGCTGACTTTGTGAGAAGAGACGATCGTCATCACATGTACGTCACCTCCAACTCCTAGAAGTCTCTGCATTCACATTTCTCTGGACATGGAAGTCTACACTCTGAGAAATAAGGGCTCCAAAGGGGTTCTTCCTGAAGGGCTGAGGTGCTACCCAGGACCATTTACTTCTGAAGAAGAAAGGGTTTGTCCAGAGTTCTTTGTAAGCATAAGGGTTCTTTTTCTTCCAAATAACTTTTTTTTTGCAAGAAAGCTTTTGACGATTGTTGATATCCTTGAAGAACTCTTTCATGAAGGTTTTTTGTACCATAATATAAAGGGGTTCTCATCAGAACCCCCTGGATGTGTTCTAGATAAAACCCTTGGAATACAAACTGGTTCTCAGAGGAACCCCCTGAGTGTGTTCTGGATAAAACGCTTGGAATATAAAAAGGTTCTCAGTAGAACCCCCTGAGTGTGTTCTGGATAGAGCCATTGGAATATAAAAAGGTTCTCAGTAGAACTCCGTGGCTAGGTTTTTGTTGGCACTCTTAGAAGGTGGAAAGGTTCTAGGTATAACCCCCAGAGAGGGTTCTGGGTGGAACCATTACATCATAGAAGGGATTTTTGTAAAATCTCTCATAGGTGGTTCTGGGCGAAACCTTTCACAGATGGTTCTAGGTATAACCCTTTACGTGGGGTTCTTGGTAGAACTCTCTGAAAGGGCTCCAAGTGGAACCTTTATAAAAAGTTCTAACAGTAACCAAAAAGGGTTCTCCTTTGAGGACAAGTCAAAGAACCCTGTGCGGTTGTAGTTCCGATCTTCATTTCTAAGAGTCTAATGTCATGTGCCTCTGTAGCTGCCTCCTGTTATTTTCGCAGAGTGCTGCAGACAACTGCAGTGGTGCCTCATCTTTGAAGCCTGCCAGTGTCTATCCCCTGAAAGAGGAGCTAAACCCTTTCACAGACATCAGTGCAACACACACTCTCATAGACACACACTGTTTGTACAGCTGGCACACAGGACCAGAATATACAGATGAGATAAGTGGTCGGCCGGGAGAGAGACAGTCACTGACCTAAAATATACAGGCTAAAACAACAAGAGCGACATGAGAAACACATGACTGCAGCCATACATTGTGCCCGTCAACAAACATCCTCCCTGTCTGGCATCAATCGGTTTGATGATCACAGGAAACACGACACAGGAGGAGTGAGGGCTCCGTAATCATTCAGAGGCAAAAAGCCAAGGCCTTCATCGGCTCCACTTCCACAAACACAAAAGCTTCTGCAGTTCATGAAGCCACCATTGTCTCCTCTCTGACAAGTGGCTGGACTGGAAGTCCCTCTGTCTGTTTATCAGCGTCGTATTATTATCATGTACCCTATGCAACAACAAGCGCGCCGCACTGTGGCGTTCAACCATTCAGACCAGATCATTATTCCAAACCCATGTCCCTGAGGGTTAGTTATTCAAGGTTTGGGGGGCCTGGAGGAGGCCGATAGGGTTCCCCCCCGCAATTTGTGCCCGTGTTTGAAGTGCTTTGTCTGGGACGCTGGTGGTGGGGCAGAGGGGCGGGGAGGCGGTGAATACAGCCATACATATTCATGGAGGGGAGGGTTAAGGGCTCCTTGTTATGTCTGGGTGATGAAGAGCTCACACACCCTCCCCCAAACACACACACACACACACCACACGCACACACGCACACGTCCGATCACGCATTGGGATTTCATGGGGGGCATATTTTGTGCCGTTTGATATTCATTAAGGGTCAGAGCCCCATGGAATATTTCATCTTGAACTGGTTGGATTGGATGGATATTGGAGTAAAAAAAAAGGTGTTTGTTGCCTATGAAGTAGGGCCGGGAGCAGTATATTGATATTATACAGATATCATCTTGTATTTTTGATATTGTTATATGACATTAGTGTTGCAATATCGATCGAATATCGAGTTATTTGTCCAAAAATATGGTGACATGTTGTCCATATCCCCCATCCCTACCATGAGATCATCATATGTTTGCACTGTTTGAGAATTTACAGCGTTATTTTAGAGAAAATGTGTTTAAGAAAAGATGCAATAAGACAGTGCCTAATAGAATTAGAAGTTATATAAGTTCAGTAAAGAAAATAAGCTAAAATAAACTAAAATAGGAAAAGTAGTAGGGGTGAGAGGGAAAAAAAATGATTCTCTCAAGTATCGCTTTAAGTATCGCCATGCTTAACATAAGATGACGTGTGCTCAAACTCTCAGGCATATATTTTTTCTGTGGAAACAAACTAATAGCTGCTGACTTGCAAAGGAAAATCACAATATATCGTGATGAATTGCAATATCACACATCGTTGGTAATGACATTGAAAGTAATATTGACATCTCAAGTCAACAACAATAATAATAATTTAATAGTTGGCTATTGTTACAGCTCTATCTCTTTGTAACACATACACACTGATACACACTAAAGCACATGCACACATACTGTAGAGACAAACACACACACACACACACACTCCTTTGGGGCTGCTATCTGTCTGTACTGGAAACTCTTCTGTCTGTGACTCTTATAGTAACAAAGGCGGCGAGCGACTGAATATTTTATTGGCTCTTTTCATCTCTCATCTATTGTTTAATTGAATTCCCCTTCTCCCTGTGCATTTCCAAGCCACTACTATGGCTTTGCATTCCTTGGGGTTCTTGGTAGGAAATGAAAGCAACCAAAGTCTGAAGCTTCCTCAGCAGATCCTGCGCTCTCCGTCAATAACCCCACTCCATTGTTATTTACCAGCGAGGCTGCCGCACGTGTTACGGTAAAATCTGTCCTCAGGGGATTCAAGATGGCCTTCTTCACTTCCCTCCAGAGTATCATCTGCAGCCTTTATTATTGCCAACGCAGCTAGGCTCTGCTTAAATGGGTGGGGGGTGGATGGGATGTTGGGGTGGAGAGAGCAGCCCCCTTTCCCTCTGCTGCGCCTGGCTTTGGGATGCTCTGCTGGTTATTGTTCCCTCAGCACCACGGCTGTGTGTGTATGTGTGTGTGTGTGTTCATTGTGTGTTTAGGCTCATATCAGTCACTTTATCCCCTGGTGATGAGGCAGGACAGATCACCCTGTCAGCACAGCCAACACATCCAGCCCAGAATGAGGAATGTGAGCAGCAGTCGGAAAAATTGTCCTACTGTATATTTCACAGTAAGTTGCTCTGTGCTGAGGTTGCTCCATGTACTGCGTGCTTACTTATTTATAGCATTATATAATATACATTCTAGCAAATCAAGCGCCATTTTGCTGCAATCACAAGAACCCCTAAAGACTCACTAATGGATTTATTTCGAATTCACGTTACTGAAGTAAAATTGCTTGAAGTCACGCTTTTCATAGAGTCATAAGTGTGGAGGCCTGCTAAACATCTGAATGAGATCTCACTAATGGATTTTATATCCAAACAAATCTTCAATCTGACTCCTTTCAGCAAATTAAACAGCCCGTTTCATGTCGGCTTCTTTAATTTTTATGAAACACCATGTAGGGTACCCATCTACAGTCTCTCCCTCTGTGCAGCCTCTCGCAGCTCTTTACGGTGGCAGAGGCGGGGTTAAGCTGGAAAAACACACAGCAGCGCTCATAGATTCCCATCCAAAACTCATTTTTTAGATCCTCTGTGCATGGGATTCAAACATCTGTCTTGGATTTTTGTCAGGCTGCTATGACGTTAGCAGTGTTGACTTTTCCATACTGTGCTGTCCCCACTGACAACACAACACTATGAAACGTTAAAAATAGTAAGTCAGCAATGCAAGCAGGCCCAGAAGAGATTGTTGGCATCACGGCAATGGAAAATACATACTTTAAGCTGCTTTAATCAGGATTTTATATAAACACTGGTGAAAATGTATAACGTGAAAGTTTCAGCACGAGAAACACACCTCTCACTGCTGTTCTCCTCAGCTCTACAGAGCTTTTCAGTATCTTTTAACATGTTTTACTTTTACAGCCTCAAACTGTTTAGTTTCACTTGCGCTGCTCTTACCAGCGTTGTTTTCATACATATCAACCAGCTGTTTTTATCAAAACAGCTCTAAAACCCCTCCTAATGCTTCCAGCCTAGCACCAAATAGCAGACAGACAAAGTTAGTGACCTGCTGCCGAACATAGTCAAGCATTTAGCAGCTAGAAATATATATAATTTCCTCAGGAGTTGGTGGAAACCAAACCAGAACAACAAGAAGGGTGAATATTTGACTTTAATTGGCCAGGTTGCCAGAAACAGTCCAAATCCAGTGTTGGGAAGTAATACTTAGTAACATGTTACAGTGATATGTTTCCTTAGTTACAATTACAATCTGAAATTCAGTCATTTCATTACAGTTAATAATCCCAGGAAGGCTTTGTTACTTTGACATTTGGGGGATAATTTGTTCACTGACTTACCAGGAGTTTAATGGAGGGTTGATATCAAGTTGGTGTCTGCTTTCAGTGGAGACACTGGTCCAGGACATACTAGCTGAATGCAGGGTCTTGAGCTGGGATAATGATCAGTGTAATGCTTATCAATTCAAATTTCTCTATAAAAAAATTGGAAAATTGAATTAGACTAATAAGCGTTACATGAACTGGGGGAGGCCCAGTTCATGGGTGATTAATAAAGTAATCAAATTACTTTTTAAATGAATAATGTGTAATGAGCAGGAGTGGAAGTATTGATACAGCAGAAGAGGAATATGTCCGTTTACCGGGGTGAACTGGAGTGCACTGATTTGGGTGAAACTGAATTCTCCTCTGATGTCCTCTGTCTGCTCAGCTTCAACGCTCAGTTATTTACTTACAGAGCTAAAGTAGCTAACCGTAACTGTTAGCTACTGTTAGCGGGCAACAGAACCGGGTTCAGCAGCCTCTCAGTGAACATGACCAGTTTGCATGAATAATACAGTCTCCAAGAGTGACAGAGAATACAGTACCAAGGTCAGACCAAGGTGGTATTCCTCCTGGGACTGGCTCCCAGCACCCGGGGGTTAAATGAGCTAAGGGTAGTTAGCGGTTAGCTACCTTACTTGAACTTGGTTAGCCCCAGGGTGCTGGGAGTCAAACCCAGCAGGAAAACCACCTCAGTACTGTAGCCCATTCCCTGTCGTGAAACTGGCCTCTGCTGGGCTCAGAGGCTGTGTTTGATCCCGGTCCAGCTGTGTTCACTGGGAGCTCTCAGTCCGGGAAGAGTAAAGCCCGCTCTCCCTTCGAGTGTTACATGGACCGCTTTAGCTGCAGGGCGGTGACGGCATAACATGCAATGTAAATGGCTCCTGTAAACGCCAATCAATGTCCCTCCCCAGCTGTCTGTTAGGGAGGGAAGCACATAACTGAGCAGCACTCTGCTAGCTGTTTCATAGGAACTTTAATGTCCCCAATAACCTCTGTGGTCTCATTTAGCCACTTGTTAACAACCACCTTTCTTAAGACGTGAAGTAAAAGCTTCGAAATTCATTAGTGCTGTATTTATGTTGTATTTTATGTCATAGAACGAAAATCTCTTAAGCTTGTGTTAACCACAAACCTTATTTCACACCCCTGCCCCCCAAAAACCCCAATGACTTTGAGATGAGGGAACTGGAGGTGCTAATATGCAAACTCATTTCCAGGTTTTAGGACTCATTCTTGCAGCACTCTATACTGTTCTGTTGCATAGCGTGTACGAGCCTTAAAATGACTTGTTAGATTGTATATATTTGCAGAGTGCAGTTACCCAGATGGCCTGTGTTTTTCTATGGAGGTGTGATGTCACACACACAGAGCTGCTGAGACACAGTTCACTGTCACAGTCGTCTAGTTCACCCAGAGATGACTCACTGTCCTGCTGAGTGTAATCACATCAGAGACACCAGGGAGACAGATCCTCCACCCTCCAACCCCTCGTACCCACATTCTTTCCATCGTCCCTCTTATTATCTTCTTCTTCTTCCAGTGTTTTTCACAACTTCTGCAACTCAGACCGATGGTCTCTGAATGGTGTCCATAAGAATTAGGACATTTTAGACTGCCCCTAGAGGATGAATCAAAAGGCTCTTGAAGTGTCTCATTAAGAAAATAATGTTCTTAAGACTGGGCTCTCTTGGTGATTTGATTTTACTGCAATTAAACTGTCTCTTTATGAGCCACTGCAACTGCAGAAGTGAGATGCAAGGTAGACCAAGTCATCAATAATCCAGAGTAATGTCTGTCTTTGGTGGACCATCGATTGGTCATGATGCTATTTCTGTGCCTTTGGTGGTGTCTTATTTTAGCCGTGCAGACTAATGATTCATTGCAGAGCAGAAAAGAGCAAAGATCCTTTCATGTGTTTCGTGTGTGTGTGGGTCTTTGTGCATGTTTGTGTGTGTGTGTGTATCTTTGTTTGAAAAAGAGAGAGAAATGAGAGGATGAAAGAAAGAGGCTGCCTCGCTAGTTAAAGCTCCTGAATGTGAAATAATCTGCTGGTTTCAGAATAGCTGATAAGCTGTGTGCAGTGCGGCACTGCAGCAGTATTTACGTCCCGTACAGTAGTGCTGGATTAATGTCTGTCTGTGTCTGTGACGCCCAAACTTTTTACTGAGGAGGGCTACAGGCTCATGGATCACGGATCTGAAGATAAGATAGGATATGCCTTGTAGAGATAAAGCAAGTTGATAATAGCCTCTCTGACTTATGATGACTGTCACAACTCATCACATTATGAAAGAGATCTGGTTGCACTTTATTTTACATTATACTAATGAAAAGTATCAAACTAAACTTTGTATCAAATTGGACAGAAAACCAGAAATAACATAATCTTTATTGGACAATATTAGACCATTTAATAGACTTTATTAGACAGTAATTATGGAGACAATACAGCAGAACTGCACTGTAAATAAAAGTGTATTATTTTGTCCCATTTTTAGATTGGTAGATCTGCTTCACTGCTATTGTTTTCAAATGTGAAAGTAGCAGATATGTGATTTCACTTTGGTTTACAATAAAGTTCTGCTGTAATGTGACCCAAATTACCCTCTAATAAAGTCTGATAAAGGTCTGACACTGCTTTCTAACTGGACGCGAGCAAGCAAATTCAAGCAGGTGGAGGGGGAAAAAATGTCCAGATATAATATGAGTGATGTCGCTGCTTGTGTTTCTCCCTTTGCAGGTGAGTAAGTCAAGCGTCTAAGTTATTAATATAGGTTTCTAAAGTCAGGCTCATTTCTATATGATTGGGTGAAGGTTCAGTTACTTGTAACTCCAAAAGCTCCCTGTTTTCTTTGCAAAAAAAAAAATTGAGGATTTTCCCATAAAAAGGCGGCTGTGGATCATATAAGATTTGTCTCTTCTCAGCCTCGTTAGTCTCTCCTCACTGCTGACTCATTTGATGATTGGAAGCTGAAACGTGAAGGACATCGGGACGTCTTGGTCATTTTGACAAGATAAAATAGCTTGGAGGTGAAGCAAGCGCGCAAAACTTTGCTAAAATAGAACCAGGGCGAGTGTTTTCTCGAGCAAGTGACTGCTCATGAAGACGTCCTAACCTGCTTCAGCAGGTTAGGACGTCTTCATTAGGAAAAAATGAAACGATCAGATGTTCACTCACTCTCTTGCTCGCATCGTGAGAAACAATGGAAAACAGTGGGAAACAATACACTTTAGTTTACAATACAGTTCTATTGTTATGTGTCCCTAATAACCCTCTAATAAGGTCTAATAAGTATAGTAGTTTTTGTCTAATTTGATACAAAGTACAACTTGTTACATCTTATTAGTGCACCATTAGGCGTATGGTGTCTAATTAGGGTATAAATACTGTCTAATAAATAACATATTATTTATATGTAATATGATGCTATCATCCATTGCGATGTCTGACAGTCATCTGAGACCTCTACCACGGTAATATTGTGACTTACTGTAACTCACAGTTGCCGTACTGTAAGGCGCACACATTCAAGGTTCTCACATGATGGATCTTGATGACTTTCGTGGTTCCCTTGACTTTTTCTCCAGTACATCCATGAGGTTGACATTTGTTTGATTTGTTGTGACAACTATTGAATGGATGATGATGAAATCTGGTACCAGTGCTCCCTTCAGGATGAACTGTAGGCTAGTCTTGGGCAGTGTCGAAATATTACAGTATACCAGGGTATTAAGAAATTAGATATGACATGATATGTCTTCAGAGATTAGCTATGGTGTCCCCCTTTGAAATTTCTATTTTGGTCGGGAATAACTTTTAATTAGAGTTCAAATTAATGCCGAATGTTTGCAGATTGAATAATTATCTGTGAACAAAATTTTAACAGAGTCTGACAGGCAGTAAGTCAGGCAGCCACTCAACTATAAGTCCAGAGTGTGTATTTTCTTGGAGCAGTGTGCTTTTGTTTTCAGGATATTGGGCTGAACTTCACATTGACAGACAACTGACAGTTATAAACAGTTGACCAACTTACAGTTGAGGATTTGTTGTGCCTTGTTATCAATTTATGATGTTGTGTACATCTTACACTCCTCCAGTGCTCTTGCAGAGCTCCTGCAGAGCTTTCCCCAAGTCTTGGAAGGACGGGGCTTGGGGAAACTACTCGCTTTAACCTGAGATTGCATATTAAGTAGGATTTCAACTTATTAAATATACAATTTATGGTGCCAACTTGCTGTTTGGACTGCTGCATTGTATTTTTGCATGCACAGTTGCTACATAATGCTCCTTTAAGTTGTCGGTCTGGCAGTGAATGTACAGTGTAGGTTGTTTGTCAGTGAATAAAGCTTCTGTGTTTGTGGTTTCCCAGCTGTGGGAATAGCGTTGCTATGTTGATCAGCTCTGCCTGCATTGAGGGTTTACCTAAGAGAGAGTTGAGCTGTTTTACACAAATAATATTGAATATGTCAAATTATATCCTCTTCAAACTTGCTGTACTTTGTGTTTAATGGTAATATTACGTGAGCATGCAATCACACGAAACAGAGATTGCTAACATAGTAAACATTACACCTAAACATCAGCACGTTAACATTGTCGATGTAAGAATGTTAGTATGCTGACGTTAGCCTTAAGCTCAAATCACAGCTGTGCTTACGTACAGCCTCACAAAGCTGCTGGCATGGCTGTGACTTGTTCACAGCTGCTCTTCTTCGTTTTCCTTGCATCTGCACGCAGGCAGAATGGTTTATATGAGGACAATTTTTTTTCTGCCTTTACAGGAGGATATTTGAGTGCTATTTTTTCATTCACTCATTTGCAACCTCCATGGTGTGAGATATGAGACAGTCACAGCAAACATTAAGCCTGCTCCGTTTTATTGTTACCTGAGCCGAGTGCCATGCTCTGCTTACTGTCAAACACCTGACATCCACGAGGAAGACTGGAACTCTAAAACATATTTTGTCACTTTCTTGTTGTTTTATTCAATGTCTTTATTAGAATGGGACAGAAGTTAATCTCAAACTGTGTTCAACATTAAAACTTCACTTTTAAACATGGTAAAAAAAAAGAAAAAGGAGCCATATATAGTCTGCACTGCAGAGTGATTACTGGAAACATAAGCCAAGCATAGACAGCAAATGGCCCATGATATTTTCCTTTGAGGATAAAACTTAATAGTGAAACTGATTTTATCAATACCCTTTCAGCATGCCATTTACCAGGCCCTGTTCCTCTCAGCATTTTGACTCTCCATCCTCCACTGATCAAGACAGACTATATTTAGGTTGGTGCTCTCTAGAGAGCCTATCTGGGCCGTGAACCCCAAGTTGTGCTGTCCCTCTCAATGTTGTTCTTTTTTTACCCTGACAGCCTCTCAGCAGTCCGTCTTTATGTCTGGTGTTTGTGCGATGCTGCAGATTCAGATCCTTGTGTGCAGAGCGTGTCCTCAGATAACACAGCTTACAAAAAAACCCCAAACATTAGAAGCTGTGTAACAAAAACTGCACAGACTACCACATCCAGCAATTGCGATGACTCATCAACATTATAGTTCAGTTGTGATGTTAATGTCTCCTCTCTTGCAGTGGCTCATGCGCAGGACACACACCACCACTCCACAGAGAAGCCCCTGATCCAGTGCTACAAGTGTGGGGAGCCATGTAAGGGCGAGGTGCTACGGGTGCAGAACAAGCACTTCCACCTCAAGTGCTTCACCTGTAAAGGTAACTCACAGCTAATTAATGAACATTATCATCAACTTATTTGCACTTGCTTGCAAATTGGTGACTGTGCATTTTATCTAATTAAAGGGACAGTTCATATTTTTTGAAGTGGGGTTGTGTGAGGTACTTATCCATTGTCATAGTATAACTGACAGTGGATGGAGGGTTGGCATGCTGCCAGAGCAATCTGCTGCAGTGAGCAGGGTCAGCAACAAAAGGTATTTTAACCACTTATAAAAGGTCCAACTAAAAAAAATCAGTATCAGTTTAAATGTACACTGTATCTAGGATATTTTCATCACTTTACTTCGCTATCCATCAGCCTTTTCTGATGGTAAACCGCTATTACATAAGCCAAATAGCACTCTCTCCAAACCAACCAAACTTCATAGGCAAAAGCAGTCGTTTTACTTTGCTTAACAAGGGAGTCGCTGGTCACTTTTTTAGTTTGTTTGTGTTATTGAGTGACTTCTGTGTTTTAAAGGGAGAATTTATATTCACCAAAGTTACACAATAAGACAAACTAACTAGCACATAGGTAAAATTACTGATTTCGCCAATGGAGTTTGGTTGTTTTGTTGAGAGCAATATTTGGCTCATATATAACATTGGTTCCCTGTCAGAAAAGGCTGTCAGACGGCAAAGTAAAGCAGTGAAAAAATTCTAAATATAGGGGACACTTATAGACTGATATTGATTTTTTTAGTGTCTAAACCCTTTTGTTGCTGATCCTGTCCACAGCAGTATATTGCTTAGCTTCTGTGCTAGTGCTCCTCTCTACTTCTCCAAACTGTGGGCATGCCGACCCCACTTAATACAACCCCACATGAAAGAGTCCAAACTATCCATTTAAATATCAGTGGCTGAAAGGGTTTCACTACTATCTACTGCTTGTGATTTGGCTCAATCTTCCTCTGTGTGAGAAAACCCTAATATTGTCATCAAATAGAACAGTCTTTGGTAAATAAGTTATTTGTTTACGATATAAAAATGAGCCCTCAGACAGCTTCGATGAGTAGGCTATTTTCCTCTGAATAGGAGAAGAAGAATGTGGGGGTTGTGTGAGAATTGGCAGCTAAGGTGTGAAGTTTTAAAATTCATAGCTAATTTGAAACTGTCACAATAGTAGGACATTTGCTTCGTTTCATTCAGCGCACGCTGTTTAATGCTGCCTATTCTGACTACAGTGGTCTTTTGTAAAATACAGTATGATGACAGTTCACAGGTATAGAGGAGTCATTTAGGTAAAAAGTGCAACTGAACAAATTGTTCTTTTTCCACGACTGTCCCCAAAAAGTATCCCAGTCACACAAAGCTGGATAGGAGCAATGCAAATCCCTACAGGCCTCACCGTCCTTTCCATCCTTCACTAACGAGGGGGGATACATGGTGGCATGACTCATCTTCACTTCTCAGACCTGCATACTTCAATTAAAGTACCACGCAGACTGCTTTGACAAGTGACAGTGCAAATCCTTCCGCGTTTAGCCTTATTACTGATGGATTTCAGGCGTTCTGGCATGATTACGATGTAGCCGCCCACGGCAAACCAGGCAGTCTCATTCTTGTAGGCTGAAACTGCCCCGCCGAAGCCCTTGTAGTTAATCTGTGACTGGAGCACTGTTATAGAGTTAGCTTAGTTCACCAAAGGCCCAGAATAACACAAGCAAACACTGAGATTAGTACCTAATTCTGTCCTTTACAAGTGGATATACATGCCTTTAGAGAGTCTGGAGTACTAAAAATGTATGTGTGTGTGTGTCTGCACACAGGTTAGCGGTTATCAAAGAAGACATGGGAACAGCTTTGATAGGCAAAAGACACACTGTCCTAGTCCTTGATCTAAATTTATGTGTGCAGGCTCCAACCTGTAGGAGGACTAATAATATACTAAAAAAAAACCTTGTCGTGCCAGATTGAGTGAGTTTATTGACACTCAAAGATTATTAACAGACACTATCCCTTGGCAGACAAATCCCAAATGAAACAGCCGCTTTTTCTGCGTGTTTATCTGATTCCATGAAATGCACAAAAGCAAAACCTTTCAATTTCCCTGAAATCACTTTCATTTCAATTTCATAAATTGACCCAACAAGGCTTTTTATGTAATGGCATGCATCTGCTGAAAATCTGAGGTAGATGGACACCACAGTCAAAGGCCACCAAATCTCCGCTGCTGGTCTTCTCTCGACTCAGTTAGCTTACAAGCTAATCTCATCACCCCTGAGCCCTAATGCAATTAAATCTGATTCTCTCCCTCACTCACTCCCATTCATCCCCAGGATTTAGCGTGGCTCATTGCATAAGAATGATTAGGTGCAGTCATCTCAAACATCAAAATATTTTCCCTCTTAGATGTGGCATTTCCAAAAGGCTATTAGATTCCCAGGCTCACTCTGGAATGGTGGACTCGTGAACATTGTGTGGCTGAAATACTGTACATACAGTCAAGCGCTATGTCTGAATCATAATCAAATCATACATGGAGTTTACACAACAAACACCAGACATTTCAAATATTAGATATGTTAAATGAATTTAGATGGATTGCCATGAAATCCTGTAAAGATGTCATGGTCTTCAGAAGATGAATCCACTTGACTTTGACAATCTCGTGACTTTTCTTGCAGTGCTACCATGAGGTTGACATTTGTTGGGGTCTTTACCATACAAAGATGTTTTCTTACATCTGGAGAACAAGTGTAATGGAGAACAATATTAGATATGTTAAATGAATTTAGATGGATTGCCATGAAATCCTGTAAAGATGTCATGGTCTTCAGAAGATGAATCCACTTGACTTTGACAATCTTGTGACTTTTCTTGCAGTGCTACCATGAGGGTGACATTTGTTGGGGTCTTTACCATACAAAGATGTTTTCTTACATCTGGAGAACAAGATTTGTTGGCCAGCATCTCTGCAGCACTGCAGTACTTCTTTATAAGTCTGCTTTGTCACAGTTTATCTTTGGATATTATAATTTTGGTAATATTTTGATAAATTGCTGACTGGCAAACTTAGCACTTATGGCCTGGGAATTTTGTGCAACTGGATATTGGACTTCCTTACAAACAGACTCCAGACAGTTGGGATTGGCTGTCTCACCCTCTCCACTCTACAGGGCTGTGTGCTCAGCCCCCTCCTGATTTCAAGCAATGATAAGAATTCATATCGGGGGAGAAATCAACAATCTTGCCAAGTAGTGCACAGAGAACAACTTATCAAGGAGCTGATTGTTGATTTTACAAAAAAAAAGGAGGCAAAGACACACACCCATGTCTGCATCAGTAGAGCTGAGGTGGAGCAGATGAACAGTTTTAGGTTCCTGGGAGACAAAGAGATCCTGTCATGATCATTACACTTAAAGAACGCTCAGATATGGCTGTATATCATACAGAAACCTAAGCAAGCAAAATCATAAGAAAGTAAAGGCATAATCCTGTAATTTTAAAAATTTGGACCACGTTGAGGTCCAAATTAAAATGTGTCCAACACTTTGTGTTGTGGATAAATTGGCCTATTCACAAAAGAAGCCAAAACATTTAATTTACGTGATATTGACAAAAAGGCCAAGAATCCTTGTACAGTCATGTGAGCCAGATAACCTACTAAATCACTGTGCTGCATCTATCAATAACGACAAACTAGTTAGCTACGTATTTTTGAATAGTATTAGCCAATCAGCTGTATTACTGTTATTAGTGTGCAAACACTCTTGTGAGTCTCAATGGTTTGTTTTGTGATCTAATGAGCAAGAGACTCTGACACATCCTCCACCTCAGAAACCACCAGTGAAAGTGCAGAGGGTGAGGCTAACACACCTAACATTAGCCATGCTAGAACTGCTGCTCACTCAGCAGCTCTGGGTGAGCATAAACGAGAGAAAGCACAGAAATATTTAATGCAGTGTATGCAGTAAGGGGTCCGTGCTCCGTCTCTCTGTCATCTAAAAGGGTCCATGGACTGAAAAATATGGGAAACTTCCATTTGGCTTTTCTAAATGAAATGCTAGCATTGACTTAGTACAGCCATTCAGAACTGCTAGCATTTTACACTGACTGGTTTCACAATGCACCAGCAAAAAAGGGAAAAGCCACAAATCTTTAGCCACCCTGAGTGACTGTTTGGTATCACAGAGGTGAAAAGTCAATGTAGTATCCACATTGTTCAAATAGAGAGGCGAAGTCACTCCCCTTCCGATGTGTCCCGGGAGGACCTAGCTTTGAAAAAACTATGAACAGTAGTTAATGGCAAGAGGAAAATAACTTTTATCCCGTTTGTATTGTGTCAATTTAAAAGACAATTTTACAAGTCAAGAATGGCACCATTTGTTGTAGTTTTGTGTGCAGTATCGCTCTCCCTTCTTAATTTACCTAAAGTGTTTTATCCAGTGACTCCTGGTCCTTTTATTAGCCAGGAAGCAAAAGAACGAACCAGGCCTGTTGCTTGTGTGTCTTCATCCCAGTACAAAAACACACAAGCTTTATAGCTTCAGTGGCTAATGTTGGCTTTTGGAGGAAGAAAACCAGAGCATCTTGTATCCTCACAGTCTTTCTATGACATTTTACTATTTTACGGATACTTTTTTACAGTTTTACAACAAATGTGACTTCCTTGACCTGTAAAATTATCTTTTAAATTGACAAATGTTGTTTCAATCAGGAAAGACAAGTGAATAAAATAGTAAAGCCTTGACAGAAAGTCTCTATAGGGATATTTGTATTCAAAGGGTGTCTGCTCTGAGTGGCGGCAGAGATAAACCCCCCATGGAGTCCAGACACCGCTGGTGGTGGTTGAGGACTCTGCTGATCACTCGAGACCAGGAGGTTGATGAGGCTGATGAGGCTGATGAATCTGCAAAGACCGGGTAGTGATGGGGAGGTGGAGGGGTGCCTGTAACAGCAGCATGAAGGAACTAAAGGTGGAGAGAAAATCATATTTAAAGAGACTGCAGAAAGATGATAGATTAACAGTGAGGGTGTGTCGCTGTGCTACTGGACAGATGTGATCCGCTGATGAGAACAGCCGATATCACAATTGACAGCCCCAGCCAATGACGGCAAGGAAATTATGAGAGAGCATGCGTGAGAGGAGTGAAAGGCAGAGTGAATGAGAAATCAACTGTAGGCCTAAGCATGCAGAAGGATAGTCTTCCTGACTGAACTTTCGATTATTTGTCTGTTGCCATTCACTGCGGTTAATATTTTTTCCTAAGGAAGGTTCCATGGTGGTCCACCGGAAGGGGAGGGACTTCTGCTCTCTATTTTTGAAAGCCATATTTCCTCTGATACAGTAAATGCGACATGTGATCATAGTACAACCCAATAACATCACACCAACATTAAAATATCCCAAACACTCGATTGTTCCCTAAGTAGCATTTCTTCCTTTGCCAGTCTTTCATGTTTGTGTAGATGACAAGGTTATATTTGAATGGAAGGAAGCTTGTTGGTGATTGACAGTGTATTTTGAAGTATTTAGAGCCAGTTATCTACTGAAGCAGATCAAGGCCGTTTCCTGGGCTAGACAATTGTAGAATTGTTGTTGCATTGAACAGCCTACCTCCCCGCTGACAATGAAAAGACCTTGCAGTAGAAGTGCTGATTAATCCACATGAGTCCTCAATGTTCCACCAAAAGGAGAAGGTTCAGGGTTTCTTTCTTGTGACTGTGAACACCGCTGATGAAAGGCTTTTATGTTACGCTTCACATTGTCCCGCACAGAGCTGTTGAAATCTATTTTTCACTGATTTTGTAGTCAGCATCCATTTCATGCAGTCAGCGAGCCTCTCAGGATTACACAGACTAGCAAGTCTTAACAAAGCCACTGATGCGTGGAGGAGTTGGGCGGCTTGATGGTTGGACGCTTTATGTGTTATATGGGCAGAGCACTAAATGACCTGACTTTCAGACTGCCAATGTGTGTGTGTCCTGTATAGTGTGCGGCTGTGACCTCGCCCAGGGGGGCTTCTTCATGAAGAATGGAGAGTATCTGTGCACGCTGGACTACCAACGCATGCACGGCACCCGCTGCAATGGCTGTGGGGACTTTGTGGAGGGGGAGGTGGTCACCGCCCTGGGAAAGACCTACCACCCTGCCTGCTTCGTCTGCACCATCTGCAAGTAAGACACACAAGTTGTGTTTCCGACAACGTATTTTGAAGTATCGCATTAGACAAAGGTTGATGGAAACATTTTGCAAAAGAAGTTTTTATGCTCACTTGGGAAAACACCTTTTCCCTACCATACAAGTGAAATGGGGGAGCTGTGATTTTTTTGGATAAAAATAAGATAAGATAATTCTTTATTAGTCCCACAATGTCCCCATTTGCAGTGTTACAGCAGCAAAGTGGATAGCGAAATAGAAAGAAACATCAGTATGAAACGATAAATAATAAATAAGCAAACAATATAACCAATATAAACAGGAGGAAATATAAAAAATAAAAATAAAAAATAGGAAAACTGGCAGCCAGTTAGCTCAGTTGCTAGAGTGCACGCCCCATAATAAGGCTGTGAGACCTCTGCGGCGGCCATGGGTTCGATTCCTGCCTGCAGCTCTTTGCTGCGTGTCACACCCCCATTCTCTTTCCCCCTTTTCCGTCATATCTTTAGCTGTTCTATCTGAATAAAGGCCCCAAATATATATGTAAAAACAAAAAAAGGAAGAACATATACAATCTAGACAAGAAACAGAATCAAAAGTTGGATTTACGCCATTGATCGTAGGTAGTATTGAAAGTAATGTGTAAAGTGTAAAAGTACTAAAATTTTGCAGACAATTTCAGTTAGTTGTTTTCATATTCAAGGGTTAGACTCATTGAAATCGGTTGAATTTTATAGTGCTTCTTGTCCAGAAAAAACTCTAGCTCCCGTGTTTACTTGTATTGCAGCTACAGGCCGTAGCATTAAATGAAATTTCTGTGTACCATACGTCTATGGTTGGTGAACAGCTAGTTTTGTTCCCAGTTTGTGACTTCAGCTTCCTCTATGCTGAGATCTGTATTAATGATATACAGATATTCATCTGTAGGTTTGGAAAACTCTTTGTACGCAGGTGCTGCTTTAAAAGAGAGAAATCAGGGACATATTATCCTTTTAAAGAGGTCTGGAGAGTGCCACGGGTCAATAATAATTTAATTGGAAACAGACCATGAAAGTATCTCAGGCTTCCTGATTGAATCTGTACTTAAAACATATCTCTGGCTGGACTTGGCCCAAATTTTCTTATTGAAATCTGCACAAGTGCTACTTTGTGGAGTTATCTAGATCTGACTTTGTTGCATTTGTGAACCGCCTTCCAATCCAGAAATAATGAAAATCTGCTCAGAATCATGAATAAAAATGTAATAAATATGATAATAATCCTGTTCGACAAACAAAGTTCAAGATGGCAGAGTTCCAGTAGACAGTGTACAGTACCGCGCCGTGTGTCACGTCTGCGTCATCTGACTAAACGGCCTCCTCGGGCTCACAGTGTTGACACCCGTCCACATCATCAGGTCCTCTCATCTGAAGCCCCATCAGTCAGGCTGAAAGCCACAACTCATAAACTCCTCCCACAGGGCTACAGCTCATGTCTTGTTGACCGATTGTTGATGTCACCTCGCTTGCAGACGACCGTTCCCTGCCGGGGACAGGGTGACCTTTAACGGGAAGGACTGTCTGTGTCAGTACTGTGTCGAGCCCATGTCTCCGGGACCAAAGGACATTCTGGGCTCCAGCAGTAAGTAGCCATTGTCTATTTAACACACATGTTGAATGCACAGGAAGGCATTCACTTTCTCATGATGCTATTTTGGCCTCCGCACAGAATCGGGTGTTTGCAGTAGGATTCAAAGTGAAAGTGGAGTGCCTGAATGAATTTAAAAAGTTTTAGAAAAACAAACTAAAGCTTTCAGGTATAATTCATGCATGACATTTAATGTAGCTGTTATCATTTTAGCTTTGATATTTGTGCTGTGAAGACTAATTTTCAGGCCTACATCAGTGATCATGCCCACACATTATTAGCACAAATTTAATTGAAAACTGTTCAAAATGTTCAAATTAATGCAAGACTAACATTTTTATGCATATGAAATAGTGAACATTGACCTCTTGACAAACAGCTAACTGCTGGTGGGTCAGGCATTACGAACTCATGCTGTGCAGTCAAACACTGTTAAAACCAATTAAATTTTACTTTGAATACTAGTTGAGGAGTTTTCAATGTGTAAAATGAGCCACAATACATCTAGAATAATGCGCTTACTTGCTTTCTTTCCGAGAGTTAGCCAAGAAGACCGATACCACTTTCATGTCTGTATGGTAAGTATGAAGGTTTTATTTTTTGTGCGGATTAAACAAATTAGATAAAACATTTTAACCGGTGAGGTGTAGAAGGTGGTTGGCAGATTTTAGTAACTTTGAACAAAGTCAGAGTAGCTGTTTCACCCTGTGGTGGTATGTACTTAAGTACAATTTTAAAGTTAAAGTTGAAGTTTAAGTTCAAGTTGTATACAGGAACGAAATGTTGTTTCTCACAGCGCCAGGGTGCTAAGACAGAAAGAAAAAAAAAAAATACAGAAATGCAAACACAAAAATCTGAAAATTAACATCTTAGACAGTAAAAGGTACGATTACAAATAGAAACTGTCTCTTGTGCGTGATATGCACTGATAGATACACCAAAAATTGCCTTTTCTATGTGTTATTGTCTCATACATTTAGGCTGAACTCAGTCTTGATGTCGGGAAGGCGGCATACAATGATGCAAAATAAAATATTTAATAATTGCCCACAAATGCCTTAAAACTGAAGTAATGTGTCTGTGTTGAAAATGTCAAAAGTTAAATGTAGAAGAAGTAAAGATATGTGTTAAAATGTAGGGAGTAAAAGTAAAAGGTTCTCAGAAAAATAAATACTCAAGTATAGTACAGATACCTGAAAACTCTACTTAAGTATAGAAGTATTTGTACTTCTCACCTCTGTTGAACAGACAGATATGAAAGTGGTATCATTCTTCTCTCTTAACTCTCAGCAAGACAGCAAATAAAATATTTGTCAAAATGTCAAACTATTCCTTTAAGGGAGGATAAAAGAGGAAAACATTGAAGGGTTAAAAGTGTGTATGTAAACAGTCTGCAGCTAGTACCACTCAACAGCTCCACATAACAATGAAGTAAGGCAGAAGGAGCTCTCCTGCATCCCAGTTATGCTTGAAGACTGAATGATGTAGAAGAATCATTCAGGGAGTTCCTCCACCACTTCTCTCTCTGCTCTTCTCTGTAAACGCAGCAGTGTTCGACCAGCCATGTTCCTTTATGAATAACACCAAGACAGGCCTTGTTAAATAATGCATGGCCATGCATTTCCTTCGCTCTGGAACAGGGGAATGTGCAGCTCTCAAACCCCTCCTCTTCCAACTCCTCTCATCCTCCCTCTTTCTCTTTCCTCTCTTCCTCTTCCTGTTCTTTCTCTCTCCATCCCTCTCACCCCCACTGGTGTCTCTGTTGGCGTTTGAAGAGCTTTTAGACAAGGTCACCTATAAATAAGGCATGCTGATTCTCCTCACGTCATCATCGCAACCTCGTTATGCCTTACGTAGTTATCGTCCCCTGTGGTTGCAGTGGGCTCTGTGTTGCTTTCATCCTCTATTCATTAAAGACGAGATGACAAGATGATTGTTCTTTTAGAAACCAACCTCTTACACTTTTAGAGCCTCAGGATCCTACTTGGATATGGATGGAGCTTTTAGAGCCATGGTAAGAGAGATGTGGATGATAGAAAGAGGCAGCTGTCAGAACATTGTTGGTTACCCTCTATCACCATCTAGTGTCTTGGGTCAAAACTGACAAGATGTCTCACTCTGCATGCAATAATTTACCCTGCGGTTAATAGTGCGAGCCCATTAAAGGCTGTGATTTTACATGAAACAAACCCTCAAGCTTCACAGGTATTTTCATCCTCTCTTTTTGTGTATTTTCCTGTGGTTTTTGTTTTGAGATCACTTTGTGTTTTAAAGAGACAGTTCACCACAAAATCCTTGTTGTGGGTAGTTTCATGCAGGAACTATTTTCTTTCTGCAGTAGAAGCTGCATGAAACTGTTCACAACAAGGTCTGTGGATTATCTTGAGCAGTCGGGTCATGATTTCTGGAAAGAGACATGGCTGTTGAGTTTTTCAAATGTATTTTCTGCCACTTTGAGCCACACAAGCTGAGTGCCATTTAGTCCCATTACATCTGAAGGTAAACATCTCTAATTTATTCTCCAAAGCTCTGCAACTCACACCAAAATCATCTAGATGGATAAATAGCACTACAGGCCAAAGGGAAAATATGTATTTTTGATTTTGGGATGAACTGCTCCTTTAAAGAAATGCCACTTTTGCTTTTTTCACAGATTGTGCAGGATGTGGTCGAGACATTAAGAACGGACAGGCTCTTCTAGCGTTGGACAGACAGTGGCATCTGGGCTGTTTCAAGTGTAAGGCCTGCAGCAAAGTGCTGACCGGGGAGTACATCAGCAAGTAAGCAGCTCATATCCGCTGTAATTACAGGCTGCTTGGTCAAATTCAGGCCTGTCTAAGGTTCTCACACGATATGATATTCCACTGTGAGGTCCTCAGTGTTTAAATATGCCTCTCTCCTCTCAGGGATGGCGCCCCCTACTGTGAGAAGGACTACCAGATCCATTTTGGAGTTCAGTGTGAGGCGTGTCATCAGTTCATCACAGGGAAGGTGTTAGAGGTAAGACACACACATCACATTCTTCAGCATCCCTCTGATTGGCTGCCCAACACAGGCAGATAACCTCTCTCATGCAGCCAGCTGTCTGATGTGGAATTTATAATGTGCTATGTACAGACAATTAATATTGCACCTGGATTTTATATGAATCCTGCTTAAGGTAGGTTTGGAAGAATTCTTTCACTTGAATTTAGGTCCTTAATGTTTGTTGTAGGTTTGCATATTTTATGCAGTTTCCTTTAGGGTAAAGATAAGGCTCTTGCTTGAAAAAGCTGCTCTTGCCTGCCTATCCTTGTTCAGCAAGGCAAATAAAGCTGTCTAATGGTCACTTTATGCCTTTATATATATATATATATATATATATATATATATATATAAAAGTAAACTTTACATTATTTTTACACAGGAATATGTGAACACATGTTTACACAGAAATTTGCAAACTTTATGCTTTTTTGCATAAAATATATAAACTTTATGTTTTTACTCAGACATGTGGAAACTTGCTAATAAAATATTAGCATAATATTTATACAAAAATATATATATAAAATTTACATTTTTACACTAAAATATGTAAACGTAACACTTGTTTTTAGAGGGTTAATCATCGATTGATTCATTGCTATTAAGAATTTAACCGATTAAAAATGCATGAACAACTTATGTTTTGTGTGCCATTGCTCTGGAGCTCACAGGTTTTGTCTGGGTTTGGTTTGCCTTGTTAGTCTAGAGTGGCCCAAACATTTTTGTAAAAAAAAAAAAAAAAAACAGAACAAGACTGTTAAGTTTAATCATTAACAACCTTCGTTGGTTGTAACATCTAAATTCCGCTTCTCAAGCAGACACATGATGCTGCATTGCAGTGGAATTGTGAAATGTAGTTTGATAATCTCTGGTGTAATCTCTTCATCACTGAGCCAAATAGACTCTTGACATGACTGTTGTCAACTAAAAGATTAATTCTTAGCAGATTTTTTAGGTCTTTTCCAACTCTGCCTAAACACACACACTCATACAAGCTTGCTTCGCAACAAATTATATAAATATTACATAAAACACCCGATGTGATTTGACATTTAGGATGTGATCATTATTCATTAATGCTGTATGTCATGCAACTGTTATGAAATGTTGTCTGAGCAGAGTTTATGTAAAACATTACCAGCATCTCTGTCCTTGACACTCTCTCTGTTCGCTGGTCTCTTGAACAAGCACTAGCCTGTCTGTTCTGCAGACAGTGATCCAATCAGACACTGAGTTATGTGTCATTTGATGGTATGAAAATGTCACTGCTCACCAGCCAGCCAGGCTTACAGTAATCCAGCACTAAGGCAGGCCTTTATGACAATAGGAAAAGGCCTCGGCATCTCACCCCTGTGCTGCTGCCAATGGATCAGCGGGGCCAAAGCCATAGCAGCCTGTCTGATAGTCTAATCAGTGACCTAAGACCTAGGTCAAATACCATGCAGCCATTGGTGAGTTTGCATATTGTCTGCTCCTTTGGGAGTGCAGTGCGAATGGCTTATTAAAGCAGGTGCAATTAATGCAGCTATTAGAAAGCGGAGAGAAATAGGGAGAGTGTTTAATGGCGCACTACACGTATAGCGTAAGTACCTTTATTATCCCTGAGAGATATATTCAGTTTGACAGTGTACGTGAGGAGAGTATTGGGTAGGAGGTGCTATGAAGTGTCTGTTATGGTCATTCTGTAGACTTTTTGATACAGTAAAATGTAAAATGCAAATATTAGTCAGTGGCTCCATATCTCTGAGTGGCCACTTGCCAGCTCAAATGTTACTGAGGGCTGTTATACAGCAGGATTTCATTTGGGTATTTATCACCCCCGGTCAAAGTCGCGCAGGCTTTATAATGGTGCACTCTGCATACAAAGTGCCACATCAGTGTAAATGGAAATTCAGGTGCTCGAGCCGTCAGATCATTTTATTGGATTGCATTGTGCAGGTGGGTTATCACAAAGAGGAACACTCAGATATGTGAAGGCAGGTTGACTGTGTCAAACAGGCAGATGTCATGGTGGTCACGTTCAGTATGAGCAAAACAGTCTCACCATTTTTTCTCACTGAAATGGAATATAAATGGAATACAAAAAATGGTTTCACGCTCCCCCATGACCTGTTGAGAAACACCTCATTTACAGGAAGTCTGGGCAACATATTCACTGACAGCTGCCCAGTGCAACAATTTCATCAACAGCTCTTCTTAAAGGGAGGGAGAGCAGTTACCAGAACACAGGATATGATGAAACTATCCATTGCAGTAACACAGGGTTTTTTTTTCAACCAGGTAAAAAGCAGTTGAGATAAAATCTCTTTTTCAATGGTTTGGTTGTTACAGGAAAGAAATGCACCTGAGAGCAGGTAGAGCACCAGGTTTATTTCCTGGAAGTTACAGCGCCGCTTCACTTGCTTTCCTGCAGGCTCCATTGATCTTCATTTTCCTGTGATGTCAAGGCGGTTTTGTGCGCTCTCTGTTTTCCAGGCAGGAGATAAGCACTACCACCCCAGCTGTGCGAGATGCAGCAGGTGCAATCAGATGTTCACAGAAGGAGAAGAGATGTATCTGCAAGGTGAGCAGGCCCACCGGTATTGTTGCTGTCACATGAAAACTTTTGTTAAGCCACTTTTGGTTAGTTTTGAACTGAAACTGAAGAATTACACTATGCAACTGAGTATGGCTTAGGATTATGAAACCTGCTTAAAATACTTTTAAAATCCACTGCTTTGGTGATTTTCTATAATTAGGAGAGGTGTGGACTGAAATGACTCAGACTTGAGTCACAGATTCGATGTCTTTAGACTCAACTTGACAAAATCAAAAAACACTTGCAACCCGACTTGGACATACTGTAAGAGGTCCAGTGTGTAAGATGTACAGGGATTTATCGGCACAATATGGCAGAAATGTGTAATATTTCTGTATGTTTTCATCAGTGTATAATTACATGGAAATAAGAACTGGTTTTGGTGCCTTAGGATGAGCTGTTTATATCTACAGAGGGCCTGGGTCCTCTTCCATAGAGGCCACCATGTTGCACCACCATGTTTCTAGAGTAGCTACAGAAAGGAGAAACAAAGCAATAATACTAAATAAATTTGCAGCAGAGAACCATGAACCATTCTCAATATAGGATATAGATTATTATGTCTTAACCATCCAAGGTAGACTGAACACGAGTTATGAGACTGTGAAACGATGGTATATGCTCCTATAGAAGCCACAAGTCGGTATGATAATGACAAAAGTTAAATTTAGGAGGAAGCAGTAGGCTATCATTCGCAGTGGATAATTGGATAAGTAGGTCCTTCACTCTTAGAATAATTATATACAGTCTTGTACTTTTGCCTTTTTTCTGTTTTCCAATCTCTTTTGTTCATTTCGCTCTGGCTTGATTCCAGGCTTTAAAGTTAAGATACAAAAAAATATGTGGTGGTCACCAAAAACCAAACTGCAGTATGCAAAATATGTGGGTTGAAAATCACTGACAGAGATGCAACAAGTTCCAACTTTGCTGAACATTTGAAGTTGCGCAAAGGACAGTAAGTCAAGGCTAATATCAACTTAGCTAGCTTAGCTAGTCTTAACTAACATTGACATTATGACTTGTTTAGTACTCAAAACTGAAAGTTTAGGATTTGACTTGTGGCTTGCAAAACAATGAATGTCCCATCTCTGGTTATTATTAAGCCTGTAAACATACATGTTGTGATAAACAGTTTTAGGGGAGGCTCAGTGAATGGAAGTGTAGCATAAATGTATGTGATATGAGAGATACTTCAGAGAATCTTTACTGTTTTTACCACTTTTCTATAGTCAGAAACTAATAAATGCGTTAGGACATCTTTTATGTATTTGGTCTTATCTGACATTATGTAGAACAGCAATATGAGGATATTGTCTCAATTGGCGAATGTCTATGGGATCAAGTTAAGTAATTATGATCCCATAGAGGTCCAGGAATTGAGCGTAACTAAGCCAGTAAACCAACGAGGGGCCCCTTTTTCCAAGCTTTGTCTGCAGGGAGGCCTGCAGTCTCAAACTTAAAAAAAAGAACCCTGATCTAATAACATATTACAAAATCTCCCATAGGTATTCTGCTGGGTTGAGATCTGGTGGCTGCAAAGGCAATAGCACGATTCATGTCATTTTTATTCTCTTCCAGACAACCTCTGTTTTATCCAGAATATGAACAAACTCTTAGTCTTCTTAGTCAAAGTGTATGTGAACATTTCAGACACACTTTAGGAAGACATTTTGTCATATATACACAGAAAGCCAGATATTTCAATAATGTGATATTTCCATTTGTTTGTCTAAACATATTTCTCTCTGTCTTCCTCCTCAGGATCAACGGTCTGGCATCCTGGCTGCAAGAACACCACCAGAACGGAGGAAAGACACAGGGAGCGGGTAGGAATTTGGGCCTCACTGACTCCTTTGTCCGTGACTTTGTCTTGACTGAAGGCACCTTTCTGTTCACGTCTCATGACAATGATTTACCGGCAAAGATAGAAATTCGGAATATGTAACAAGCGATTGTGCCTAGGCTATTACTGCTCCCATGCTGATCTGTTAAACCTTAACCTAATGTGGTTTAAATCATTTGCCTATTGAGGCAGTGTTGCTCGTGTGTATGTGCCTTTGCATGCGTGTGTGTGTGTGCATAAATACTTGTTCATGTGCATATTTACATGTTGACATGTTGGCCTTGATGTATGTGTGAACTGTGAGTCGGGCTGGAGAGGCACAACCCCTGTGTGATGTCCTGTGAACCCCCCTCTCCCTTCCTCCACAGCTATTGCCTCCGTCCCTCTTATTCCTCCAAAAAACAGAAAGGCAGGTACTGTATTCGCTATTGGCTATGAGATGGCATCATCCTGTGTTCCACCATATACATAGGACACGATGCACTGTATGCTGCCATCTGCTGGAGACAGCCTGCAGTGCCCTCTCTGTGTGTCATATGGAGCCATTCAGTCTTGTCTTTTAAAAGGATGGTTTAGATTATTTGAAGTGGGGTTATATGAGGTACTTGTCCAGAGTAAGTGTCTTTGCTACAGTAGACACTGGTCCACATCTCTCAGTTTGAAGAAGCAGAGAGGGGCTTCAGCAGTGAAGCTAAGCAAAGTACTGCTGTGGACAGGGTCAGCAACGAAAGGTATTTTAGCTACTTAAAAAAGGTCCACCTAAAAAAAACAAGGATATCTATTTCAGTGTACGCTATATTTAGAATATTTTCATCACTTAACCTGGCTGTCAGACAGCCTTTTCTGATGGTAAGACAGCATTATATAAGCCAAATATCACTTGATCCAAAGCAGCTCTAAACTCTATCTTTATCACTTCCTTAGTCTGTTATTTTGTTTGCTCATATTTTCAAAGACTTTAAACACCCAAAAAAAGTATTATTAGTAGTCTATTAATAGTATTGGCAAAAATGCTCACTCCCTCAAAAAAAAGTTTTTGTTGTTTTCTTGAAGGAAATTGAACAATATGTGAAGCTCCTTTGTTCTATGAACAAAAAGTATGTATGTCTTTTAATATTTTATATAATGTATGATAATTTACACCTGGCTCCTCTGTTATGTCTGTTTGCTTGTAAACAGTCTCCTGTATAGTGAATATTTGTTAATTTAGAGGAAAAAAGCATTACATTGCTTAGCTTCCTACACTGGTATTCCTGCTTGGACTATGGATAAGTACCTCATACAACCCCACTTCAAAAAATACATACTATCCCTTTAAACACCTTAGACAACGCTCATATCAAAGGTGCATGAGACAAAGATTTAAAGGAGTAGGCACAGCATCACAGACGACTAATTTGTCTTTTCTAAATCCCCATTTACCCATTAGGTGAAAAGCTCATTTAATTACGCCACATTCAGACCTGCTGCTACCATCCAGACTGTTCATTTCACATAAACAGGCATGAGGTTCTCAAGAACATAAAAATCACAGCGCTAAAGCACTCATTCACTTTGCAAATTTGCAAATGAATGACCTAATCATGAGATGTTAGTGTTTCAAAGTACTTCATGTAATTAATGAAACGTAAATACAGGGTTTGCAATCCCCCTCTCATCGCTCATACAGTATTAAAAGCCTCACAGTGTATAATGTTGGAGTGTTTGGGGTGAAAATGACGGTGATATGCAGACAGCAGGGGGCTGTGGATCATGGGAGATGACTGCCTGACAGACGTTGTTGTTGTGACTAACGGCTGCTTGTGTGTTTTTCTTCTCACAGCCTACGAGGTCGTCGTCCGAGAGTATTTGTTCCAGACCTGGTTCAAGCATACCTGGCTCACCGGGTCACACGATCTATGTAAGAAATGTCACATGGAGTTTTATGTCTAAATTAAATGTTCTCAGTGGTGGAATGTAACTAAGGATATTTTGAGCTACTTTACTTGTGTATTTCCATTTTCTGCAACTTAATAGTTTATAAAATATTGTAATTTTTATTCTCCTACATTTATTTAATACCTTTAGTTACTAGTTACTTTGCAGATTGAGATTAATATTGCAACCCCCAATTACAAAAAAGCTAGCTATACTCAAGGTATTAGATGTTCAAACTGATTAACTTTATTGTTTTTTGTAAACATACACTCACACTATATAATTCTGAATTTGATGCCTGCAACACGTTCCAAAAAGTTGGGACGGGAGTGTTTACCGCTGTGTTACATCACTTTTTCTTTTAACAACATTCAGTAAGTTTTAAAGTGAAATTCTTTCCCATTCTTGCTTGATATACGACTCCAGGTGCTCAACAGTCCGGGGTCTCTGTTGCTGTATTTTGTGCTTCACAATGCACCACACATTTTCAGTGGTAAATAGGTCTAAACTGCAGGCAGGTCAGTCTAGTACCTGAACTCTTTCACATCAAATTGAATCGTGACCTTAAAATTGAAAGTCAAATCAAATCGTGAATTCGGAGAATCGTGACACCCCGACCACCTTTACCAGCTGCAACATTAAAGTAATGTACATGAGTCATTCTGCAAAATGAGTACTTTTACTTTTAGCACATTTAATATTTTTAAGCTAATATTTTTGTACTTTTACTTCAGTGAAATTTTGAGTGCAGGACTTTTACTTGTAGCAGAGTATTTCTACATTATTGTATTGGTACTCTTGCAATTGAGCAATTGATCTGAGTACTTCTTCCACCACTGATTGTTCTGATACAGGCTATTTGTCTCTTTAGGTAGAAATTCCTTTTTTTAACAGTTATACCTTGTTCAGTAATAGAACTTTTTTTCCAGTAGTAATCTCCATTTACCCTTGTGTGTGTTTGTATGCATGTTTGTCTTTATTTGTCTCCCTAGGCAAAAGTAGACAATGAGATCCTTGATTACAGAGACCTAGCTGCCATTCCAAAAGTCAAAGCCATTTATGACATTGAGCGCCCCGATCTTATTACCTATGAACCTTTGTACACCACCTCCCTGGATGAGAGAGACGAGAGACGAGAGAGTGTGGGAGAGGTAAACACACAGACCGCATGCATCTTCTCCTGCATGCACGCCATCTTCATGCACGTGTATACAGTACTGTGCATTAAGAGAAATTTTCCACAAATGAGCCTCTGTTCTGCTGAGTTTTCAGGATTTTTTTTTTTCCTCATGAAAAAAGAAAAGTATTAATGCTCTAACAGGAGTCTTTGTTGTGAGATTTTTCAGGCTGTAATAAAAGCTTTCATGCAGTGCTGCACTCCTGTCTCCCTCACAGCTCCACACTGCCAGGAGGGAGCGTTCCCCCCTGCCCGATGACAAGGTAAGATACGTCACCGTGCGCTGATGATGATAAATGATCCTAAATGGGAAAGAAAAGAACAGAGGTGTGCATCACATAAAAAAAAGAGACTGTGTGCGTTGTAGGTGGAAAAATGTGGGAGATCAGCACATAGTCCATTCTCAGGCCGCGTACAGAGTGGTGTTATTTAAAGCCAGTTAACACTAAGGCACTATTTATGTCTGGCTGTCTGGGCTCCACAGAGCAGTCTAATACAATCAGTGTAAACTGCCTTATTTTCAAAGAAGGTCTTGAAAACAAAGCTATAATTCAGATTTGTTTTTTTTTTCTTTCTAGTCCTCAAGAAACATGTCGCCAACTCCACCCGGTGAGGTGAGCATATCATTTTGTTAATTTCACTGTCCCCTGTGTACAGATACAGAAATGTAGTCAGTTAATGAATGCAAACAACATGGCAATTTTTTTGTAATTATTAACCTAATCCATTGGATTACTTCAAAATCAGTCATTGTAAATAAAAAAGAAATAGTAATTCCATTATCCATAAAGCCTCATTTTAAAAAGGCAAAACAAATATTAGTTACAGTAAGCCACCGTTAAAGCCACTACAGACAACTTTAATATTGTGTTGATTTTGAGGCTCCTGTGGACTAAAGCGGTAATGTTTCCATAGTAATAATGATAATATTAAATAACAATTTCCTCCCACTTCTTGTAAACTGGTCAACGTACGACTCACTATGACTAAAATGTGAATACAGGCACATTTCATCTGATTTTAAGGAGAATGTAACCTGATGGCAGACATTCAGAATAATTAACAAAACTGCCAACCTGAGGGGAGGTTGAGGCCACAGTAACTCAAGAATTCAAACACTAATTACAAAGAAACTTCATCAAATATCTAACAGGATAAAAGGATGAGGTGACATTTTATATCCAAAAGTTCAAAGGTCAACAAAGTTCTCTATCAGTCATCTGTGCTCCTCTAAAACAGTCTCTATGTGAAGAGCCAAAAATACTCCTTTCAAATCTTCACCACATATATTATATGAGTCTGGCCATGCATGAAGGTATACAGTGGCATACAACTGTAATTCAGTTACTTATTTTTGTAATCTGATCCCTATTACTTGTAATCCATTGCTACCCAACCCCACCGATATACAGTGTAAATATCATATAATATATTCTAATTCATCACAGTAGTTTGTGTAATAACCTTTGTGTGTGTGTGTGTGTCAGGGCTCGTACGACAGGAGGGAACGCATCCTCCAAAGGTCCACCAGTCAGGGCTCCATAGGTTCACCAGTTTATAATCGCCATGGTTACACTCCCACCTTGTCACGGTCGCCGCAGCATTTCCACAGGCCAGGTGAGTGCTTAAGAAGACCGTTTTGTGTGGTTTTGTGTGGTGGATCGATAAGATCTTTTACTGGTTAGGTAGTGGCGGTTGTTAAACACTGTGAATGAGTTCACTGACCCTCCACCTTGAGGTTCTCACTTCCCTCCTTCTGATCTATTTGACACTTTAAAGGGGAACTTCACCAAAATTGACTCTGGGTTGTTATCTTATTGATTTTTTTTCTTGTAACACTTTGGTTTGACATGATGGGCAATCCATTTTCTTGCACAGTAACAACCTTAAAGTCAATTTTGCGCCTTTAACAACACTTTCTCTTGAGTTTGCTATTCTTTCCATTAACAAGTTTGATTTTAAACTGTAATAGTTTTCCTTGTTTTCTTAGTATTCATCTTGAATACGCCTTACCTCTCACTCTGGGTGTCTTTTATTTCCTCTTTTCGACATTGGATTCCTGTATGCCTTCCTTTTCTTTTGTCCCTCACCTTCTCACCTTCTATCTCCTCCCCGAATCGTCCACCTCTGCTGCCTGGTCCCGGGGTTTTGTCCCCTGTCTCACACCCTCCCTCCCTGCAGAGGCTCTGACAGGCATGCAGAAGCTCTGCTCCTCCCTGTGCAGTAACAGTGTGGGCTCCAGAAATAGTGACTCCCGCCCCACCTCCCCTTTCAGACACCACTTCCTCCCCCATAGCCAAGGTAAGGGCCCCACTCCATTCTTCTCTGCTGCCCCCCCACCAAGGCAACACGTCATCTACATCGTCACCTGGGATGCCACCTCCCCGTCAATGCCCCACCATCTGTCATTCTGGATCCATGGACATTTCTCACTACTACTACCATCCTGACTGGTCAAACCCATCCACCATTAGTCACACTGCGGCCATTTTCCTCTGACGTCACCCTCAGGGTGGAAAGCTTAAAACTGCTGCACTCCTGGTTGCAGGTCACCTAATATTGTATAACACCTGTTAAATGGCGGCATATGAATGAAGAATAACACATCATTTTAATCCACTGGCTTTGTTTTACTTGTTCTTTTTTAAATTTTATTATTTAGAGTTTTCAGTCACATTTTGGTTAGGTTTAGGCACACAAGCTACTTGGGAGGGTTTAAGAAAAAATCATGGTTTAAGGTTCAAATAGACACTTTCACGTCATTAGAAAGGCTCTCTGGCAATTAGATAGACACGTCATTTAGGCAAAAAGAACTAGCCAATCACAGCACAGTAGGGTGGGAATAGGCGGACTCAGTCTTGAGAAAAAAAATAGCGCTGTTCATTCAGATTACATCCATCATAAGTGTTGATATTGCAAAAAGTAAGATCAGACTGCTATTTAACATCACATTACGAACTTGATCACGTTCAGTCCGTTTTAATTTTAGGCTCTAAGATGTGAATTGATATTTCAGAATTAATTCATGCCTTACTTATTGTATCATGTCACACTATCACTGTTAGCTAGGATGTGCTAACATTAGGTATTGTCTCACAGGACCTAAGAGGGTTATGAAATGTGGACTAATGTCCCTCAGGATTTTCTCTCTCCATTGTCTTCACAGTTACTGATCAGTCAGGAACCCTATTTTCCCATGTTTATATGACTTGCAATCAGGAATGCAAAATTACATTTGAGCTTCACACCCCGAGTGTGACATCAGAGGAAAAACACCGCTGTGTAAATATGGTGAATGACTTGGTCAAACCTATGCAGCCAAGGCACTGATTCTTCACTAACCAGCATGCACTTATTCACCTTTGTCTAACACTGCAGCCTCTGCCAAAGTAGCTGACAGGCTCTTTGTGTTTGTGTTTTGCAGCTTTGCATGCACTTGAGAGATATTAGTAATCCAAATCCAATATCCAAACTGACAGTTCCCCAAATGTTGGATGATGGATGACTTTTCTGCTTTGTCAGAATGAGTCTCCAGACTTAAACTGTAGGACTGAGATAAAAAGAAAGGTTTTGGAATATAAGTTTGTTGCATGCTGGGAGGTACTAACTTCTTAACCATGAACTCTTATTGAACCGTAAATTCATACTATACGACAGACTAACAGACATTATACATCATGACTCATAACACATCTCTCAAGCATTTAATCTTGCTATTTTAAACTGTTAGTTTAATGCGCTTTTGTACCTTCATCTTGCACATGCAGCTCCATTAACTGCATCTATCAAAACCAACCAGAATGTCTCCCATTCGCTCAAATTTGACTTCAACTGGTCCCGTTGGTCCCTGTGTGTTGCACCGTTCAGACAACTGTGGTTCCCCTTTAGTATCCGTGCTTATGTTCTGTTCTCGGTTCTTCTCACTGGAGGCACTGACCCGCCAAGTGGCCGGAGCTCCCCCCTACCGCTCAGGCC
>JAJHUR010093796.1:0-11146 GCA_027495735.1 Lutjanus campechanus | reverse complement strand
TATTTCAGCAATGACATTTCCTGCCTTTTAACAGCCAGTAATATCTCACTGTCCCTGAAGCTGTGGCCTGAAATGAAAACCAGTGCTAGGTTCATTTCTCTTCATTTGTGGGAACGCTTGGCGTCACTTTCGCCATGAATCTTAATTTTTGGAAAGTGAACTCATTCTTTACTAGTATTATCTGTTCTTTCTGTTTCATAAGAAGAAAGGTTAGCTGTTTCCTTAGAAGTGCTGTCGAATTTATGATTGACTGGATTTGAATTCTTGTTAAAGGGATAGTACAATTTTTTAAAAAGTGTTATTGTGTGACTTCAGTGAATCCAAACTAACCCTTTAAAACACATAAGTCACACAATAACAGAGGCAAACTATCCAACTGAGGTGGTGATAGACGTGCAACTCCTGTGTTCTGTAAGAAAAAGTCTGGTTGTTTTGGACAGAGTGATTATTTGGCTTATACTGTATAGCAGCAGTTTCCTGTCAGAAAAAGTCTGACAACAAGGTAAGGTAGGAAAATATTCTACATATAGCATTTATTGAAACAGATATTGATTTTTTAAAGCAGGCTTTTTTGGGGGTGGTTAAAATGTGTTTTGGTTCTGACCCTGCCCACAACAGTACATTGGAAAAGGAGAAATCTGTAACACATTTACTGTGAAAAATACCAAAATGACCACAATGCGTCAGCGGAGATTTAAAAAACATGTTAAACTGAAATACTCATTTCACTTGCTTCACAAAGATACAACTGCAGTGTCCTCCTATGAAATGTCCATTCCAGACCAAATAACTGTTTTTTGTTTTTTTTAATGTCCATTTCACATTAGTAAGAGTTCAAATTAATGCAGAATTTTCACAGAATGAGTTACTGTCTTTTTATGAGTCGTAAGAAATCATTAATAATCTTGTAGAAGGTGTAAATGTTTATAACTGTTAAATTGAGCAAAATGTTAATGGACTTTGGCAGACAGTGAGACAGGCAGCCACTTAGCTCATCATCCAGAGTGTCTATTTTCAGAGTAGTGGGCTTTTGTTTTCAGAATAACAGGCTTAACTTTACATTGACAGACAACTGACAGTTCTAATCAACTTACAGTATAGAACTTGTTGTCGCTGTTTATGTCAATTTATGAGGCTGCATGCTTCCTGCACTCTTGCTGAGCTCCTGTAGCCTGCAGAGCTTCCCTGAGCCTATACTCATTTTTGCATGCACAGTTGCTCCATATTGCCCCTTTAAGGAGTCTGGTTGCTTTGGCCAGAGTGATATTTGGCTTATATAACAGCTGTCTGACATTAAGATAAAGCAATGAAATTATTTGATGTGTAGCCAAGGCTTTTTTTTTTTTATTGGGTCTTTTTTAGGTGAGCCTGTCAACAGCAGTACATAACTTCAGCTTCTGTGCTGTTGCTCCTGGCTGCTTCTCCAACATGGGAATGTGCCAACCGCCTTCTACTGTACTTTAGGTAATACACCAACTATGGATAAGTACCTCATACAGCCTCACTTTAAAAAGTCTGAACTAGCCCTTTAGTATGTCCTCAAGCACACTGCATTATCTCTTGTTGGAATCTCATTCAGGTAAGGATTATCTTCACAGGAGGTCAACTGTGTGTAACTTCACTCCTTTTCACTGTTGAAACATAAAAAGCGTCACACCAGGGATGTCTGGCTGAGCTGTCTGCCACAGAGCTGGAGAGCGATTTTTCCTGTTGGGTTTCGGAGATTTCAAACACTGCATATTGGGAGAGTTTAACATTCACTGAGAGAGAAGTGTGGTTTTCAGAGCGGTCCTAAAAAACACACCGCAGGCCTGGAGGAGGAGGGGGAGGAGGAGGAGGGAGCGGAGGGGGAGGAGAGGAGGGACGTTCACTTTTTCCCCTCCTCTCAGCTAATTCATTGCAGGTCCCACACTTTTCCGCAGACGCCGTAAAAGCGCAGTTTAACCGTGACTATGGTGAAATGGCATGCTCCCTACCGACGGTGACTGCTTGATCTGGATTTTCCACTAGTCAGCTAAGGGGGGGCAGACGGTTTCCTCTCCTGGTTTCAAACATGGAGTCTGGAGCTCTTCAACATGACTCATGTGTCTGCTCTCCGCCTATCATTTACCAGACACCAGCCAGATAACAAAAAAACTCAACATCCTCACTCTTCAGTCATGGCACATGTCCCAACTGTGGGGAAAAACCTGGGAAACCTACTGCTGCTTTGCCACAAATGTGATGTGAGGAGAGACAAAAAAAAGTAGATAGTTTATGGATTTTCCTTGGCTAATATGGAAATACTCATAACACACTGTCTACAGGGAGAATCTGTTGCAGCCACAAGTCGAGGGGTTAGAAAATGACCTTATGGAAACAATGAGTCACATAAAACTGGATTTCTCATTTCCCCTTAGAAGAAAAAAAGAAAAAAAAAAAGATAAGTGGGTCCAAGTGGAGGCCCCAAACTGATCTTCAGAAAGATCAACACAGTCTCATGTCAGTTGGTGAAATAGTCACCAAATTTAAGCAGCTTTGTGGACATGGACACAAATTTTCCACTTTTTTCATGAGCAGAACTTTCTATAATGTGTAGAGTGTTGCAGGAATGAGTCCTAAACCCTGGAAACAAGTTATCATGTTAGCATCTCCTGTTCCCTTGTCTTGAAGTCAGTGAGGTTTTTGAATAGATTTCTGGTTCAATGACTGAAAAAGGTCTGTGGTTAACACAAGCTGAAGAGATTTTTACATCTTGTTCTATAAGAAATACATCAGTAAATACCACACTTATGAGAAAAGCCAGTTGTCAACAACTGGCTAAATGAGACTACAGAGGTTGTTTAGTGGTGGTGACTAGAGCCAGACAGATACATCAGTTGGACATTATTATCGGGCCGATATTGGCCGATCACAGCTGGATTGGTCTATGTTGATATCAGCATATATGTTGCCCAATATTGTTTTGCAGAGCAGCTAGACAGCACTTTATGTAAACTTGATAATTTTTCTTAATTTAAGTTTTTTTTTGTGTTCAGATCCCTGATGTAATTTTCGAGTTTATATATATTAATAAAGAATATAAACTGATATATTGATATTGTAATTTTTTTTTCACTCCCAAATATTGCTACTGAGTATCAGTCGAGCTCTAATGGTGACACTGAAGTCATGCGACCATGAGTTAGCTTGTTTTAAACATTAGCTTTTTACTCCAGTTGACTACATTTACGTCACCCCCGCAGCACTCTATTATCCACCATCATTCTCATTCCACAGTGAACTTCGCCATATAAAATATGGAACTTCCTGTTACATTTTCAAAATAAAGGTCTTGGGTAGGTTTAGGGGCCAAAGCAGCTTAGTTAGGTTTTGTAAAAGATCATGGTTTGGGTTAAAATAACTACTTTCTTAAAACAATCCACATTGACGGTCTCACATGAACTGAACCCTAGTCACCCATCTAGTCGTCCTTGTCCTTATTACTTTAAAAGTAGGGCTGACTGTCACAAAAAAAGTATTGACAATTCGTGTCCATGCAAACAAAACTATGGGTTACATTTCCTGACAATTCATGAACTACCGTGATACTGGGCTGGAAAAATAGTTCCCACTTGGAAAAGGGTTGGACATTAGCCATGGCCTGAGGGTCCGTGGCCACAAAAAGTTTTATTCCCACACTGCAAGCCTTTGCCAACCCAACATTACAGTTTAACAAACTTCCAGATTCCTCTGGATCTTTGATTTCTATGAAAACAGTGAATAACTTGTTGATGTCTAGCTACCTATATATCAGGGCTGTTCAAGTCTGGGTTTTCTAAGCTTATTCAAACTGCTAACACAATCTTTACAGAAGAATCAGAAACACAAAAGGCAGACTTTGAAAAAAGAAGAAATGGCAATTAAAAATTTAGGAGTGAACGCAAGCAGGAGTTTATGGGAAACATCACATCACAATTCATGGGAAAAGTGAATAATACGTGTCCCAGTTAAGGAAGGCTGTGTTAAGTTGCGTTAACTAGCCTTTTCTGTATTGTCTTCACCAAATTTAGGGGCTTGGTGGGGGCAGTGGTTTAGAATATTCCTATCCCTATGGACAATAAGTTCATGAAACCATGTCTGGCGTTTGTTTTCTTTCGTGTTGTGAACAAGTTCTCCATGGCAGTGAGAAAAACTTGCTCTAGCTGACACGGTTAATACCGAGAGGAGCGTAGCCTGATCCCTAGTCCAGATGCAGATGAGTTACAGCTGCTGAGGGGTGGCTCTGCAGCAGCTGTGCTTTCCTGCTCTGAAACCCTTGGTGTCAAGGCCGAACATAAATCTTCCCTCTGTAAAGGACCTTTAGCTTGACCTGTGATTGGTCTGCTTAAGCTGTCCATAAAAGCAGCCATTCCACAGGCATCAGTTGAGGTCATGCTGACCCAAAGCTGCAGATGTAATGGGTCAAAAACATGCCAACAAGCTGTTTGCTCCAAAGTCAATCAACACCCAATGATTTGCTTTTTTTAATGACTAGCACAAAGATATTAACACGTCAAACAAAAAGCATCCTGTCTGTTTAACATTGTGATGCATGGAGGATTTGCTGTATTGTGTTGACAGGGCTTGAAATCTGAAATAACGCTCTAGTTTGAACACGCTCCTCACCTTGGCTTCCACAAACACAGCTCAGTATCTCGAGGGAGGGGTTAGCGAGCTCGGGCCAGGAAAGTTGAAATGAATAAGTAGCTTGCTGATTACATGTCTAGGCTTTTCCATCAACGGGCCCCGTCTCCACCGGGTCGTCCTTTAAAGAGGCAACCGCAGATATGAGCTGTTCTCATCCCGTGTACAGCCCTGGGAGGATTGTGGTCCTGCTAAGTTACACAGCCCCCACCCCCTCCTCGCCTCTTTATCTGTTTGGCTGACTGACTCCTGGCTTTCTGTTGCCTTGGATTTGATTCACCTCCGTCTTATAACTCACCCATTCTTGAGAAATGTACAAATCATGTCCTATCAAGAAACACATTTAAAAATGATTCATACCAACACTCTAATTCCTTTTTTGTGTGTGAAAATATATCTTTAGGGATTTAAAGTTAATTTATGAATTATTTTAGTTTGCTTCAATTTTTTTCATTTCTGAACTTGCACTGGTCCAAAGACAACCCTTGTCAGACAAAAATTCACAGCTTCAATCAATTTAAAAATCCGTTAAAAGCCTTCAGAATGTAAAACTAACAATACCTAATGTTGGCCCTGTAAAGTTATGTTACAGATGAGTTCAGTTGATGTAATCAGGCATTAAAAAGGGTTAGCCATATCCAAAAGACCCCTGTCTCACTTCCTGGTTTAAAAAAGGCGGGAATACTGCTCAAGCAGTGGTAAGCGTTATATTTTTCCACAAGTCTGCAGTTTGATTAGCATTAAAAGAACCCTGAGCAACTTTATAATAAATAGCTACTCACTAGGACTTAATCAAGTCCATAAGACGTCAGCTCCGTCAGATGGAAAATCTGAAGTCTACATTTAATAAAAATCGTAACCACTAGCTGGTTGGCCCGTACAAGGTTTAAAGTCCGATCTTTTAAAATATACTTTCCCAGCATAATTGAAAAGTAAAAATCTACAAAAAATACACTTTTGTCCAAATTCTCAAGAATGAATGGAGTGTATGCTTCAAAGTAGAACTGACTATTGTGACCTGAATCAGCATTTTCATATGAGATAACCCTTTTTGAGATCAAATAAATTATTTGTGTGAGGCAAAAACAAGCATTTAAAAGATGGATTATGCATGTGTGCGGCCTCATTTCTCAAGCATTCTTCACTGTCACTCTCATGAAATATTGTGATAGCAACAACTGAGAGAAAGTCCTCAGTGCTTACAGTTGTACCAATTAAATAGGTCCCGTGTCTTCACGCCATATGGAAAATGCAATTAGCAGCACAGGAGTGTACTCATTATGAACTAAATATGCTGTGCGACAGATGGCAGGCTCTAAAATGAACAATTTGCTGTAATTAGGGAATTAGAAAACACAAGCTGTTGAAATGAAAACGCAATGTTCTTCACTGCAAAAACATCGAGGGCTGCAGCCTGTTCGGCCTGATCTGAGGCTCTCACCCAGGTCAGAGCATCAAATGCACCCAGAATAAACTGTGTACTGCAGAGAAGACGAGGTCCTCGCACACACAGAATGTGATTTCATGTGGGTTATAACCCTGGTTTCTGTTTGTTTTCTACACTGCGGCTTTATGTTGAATAATGTTCGGGTTACACTGTGACCACATATGTTCTTTATGTTTGTTTTGTTTTCTCTGCAGTTCTGCATCAAATATGTTGCAGACATGTGACAGCAGAAGACAGTGTTGTTTAGGAAATATCATATACTTTGCAGTACTTTATCATAACAAAAGTGGAATCTAAACACTTATATTTAAACTGTGTTATCCCTCTTTATGTTTTAGCTCTTAAACCTTGAACAACTACAGTAAAGTACGCTTAAAGGGCTATTCTGGGATTTTTTAAAACTAGGCTCTATTTTTTTAAACATCTAAATGACGAATAGACAGAAAAAGTCTTACAATTGGTTCAGTGTTTAGTTTAAAAGGTAGTTTTAAATGGTTAGTTTAGTTTCATTTTTGTCAATTGCAGAGAGTGATATAACGGCTGTTTCTGGTTAAACAAAGGATCATTCACTTCCACAAAAAGATATATCTCCATAGCAGTCCTTTCCATAATGTTGTCAGAAACTTAGAATAAAAGTCTGAGTCCATCAGTGGGAAAAACAAGCACTTTTGGCAGACATATTTCGGCAGGTGTATTTGCCCCCAAGGATTAAGTGGCAGTTATTGCAGCCCATCTTGCGCCTGCTAGCTGAGGTGAACTTGACAGGAAAAGTATAAGTAGCGAGGGAATTCAGCAAATGGACCAAACCTAACCTAATCAAATTGCAACCGTTTTACATGTTAACCATGTCTGTAATGGGATGTGAGTTAGTCATGTGACTTAGATAATGAAGGCTGTGTTGTACTAGTCAGTTATACTAGTCATCAGATTAAAAAAATACCAGGATTATCCTTTAATGCTCTGATGACTTTCAGCACTTATGTCTCACTTAAAAAGTACTTATGCTGCTCCAAATTTAAGAAAACAGATCAATTAAATTAAATATGATAAAATGAAAAGATGAGAGCTGATCCATGCCATGATACAATCAAATAGCCTGGCATTAAAAAATACAGTGTTCAAATTGAAACAGTCTCAATCTGTGGAAAACAGATATGGTTGTATTTTGCTTGAATCTTAGTGTAAAAGTGCCTCTGAGTCTAAAACAAAGCACCAAAATGAGTGTTTAAATTCACCAGGTTTGAGCTGTTTGATTTGAAAACAAATCTTACACAAAGTCCTGGTAAACTGTCAAACATGTGGTTTTCATATCCTCTGGAGCTAGCACCGGTGCACATTGATCAAGCTAAATAACACACACTGACACAGCGTAGTAAATGTGAACAATGTGCTGCACCGCCTGTCTAACCTTTACTTTATATGAAATGTAGCTAATACACAAAAAGTAGTGCTGTGCTCAAAATAAATGACATTAAACTACTGAATCGGTCGGTATAGATACTGGCCTGGCCATTAGGTCTGACTCAAACACACAAAACATCTAACATTTTCTGTTAGTGCTCCTCAGAACACACAGGAGATGATGTCAGGATGTCAGGAGGAGGTGTTAGTGCAATAGCAGATAATTCTTCATGATAACTGCAGCATACACAATCATTATCTAATCTCCACTGACACATTTGTAAAGTTCCAATAAACTTTTTAAATGTGTTACCATCAATTATCAATATTAGATTTGGCCGGTCCATGTAAAAGCAGGTATGCAGCGAAGGAAAATAGGTGACGTCAAAGATTCCAGTTCAGCAGAGCAGAGCTTTAACATATACACGGGGTCAGAGCGCCCTGGTGTTTTACATCAACTGAGCACATAGCCAGATGTGAAAGAATAAACTGTGGATTCTGTACGCTGAGGAACTCGTCCCCAGCACAATATGCTCTGGCTGCGTGACCGAAACACAAAGAAACACAACGAAGACGAGCGTTTCTGGTTTCTGGTCTTTACATTTACAGAAAACAAATGGAGGTGAAATAAAACATCTGGAAATAAAGCGAGATTCTGCGGATGTAACTGCAGCGAAATGGTACGAGCATTATAGTGTTTATACGTCTTCTTAACACATCATCTGCATCTTAGTCTTGTTACACTGACAGTTCAGTACATCTGTTACAGCTTGTGAATTCATTCTCAAGCAAAATCTGAGAAAAAATAAAGTCTAATTATCAGAATGCTCAACTTTGATGAATTGGTACTATAACGTGTCAGCTGTGTTTCAATGTGGATTAGTGTCACTGAAATATGTAATGCAACAACAAAACTACTTTTTGCATCACAGAGGTTTTAGGTCTGCAGAAAGTACAACATATTGTGCTGTAAACTGATACGTTTCAGTCTGGTACTGTCAGTACAGTGAAGTTACAATGCTTACATTATGTTAATGCCAATCCTGAATGAAATCTAATCTAATCTAATTGTTTTTTTGTTTTTGTTTTTCACGTATCCCTAGTGGTATAAGTCATGCAGATCATCGTGGAGATTAATTAGATGTTTCTCTCGGTATTCAAAGGAAATAAGCTGTGTCTGAGTTAGGGTTGATGATCCACAGACCTCACTAGCAGCAGTTTTGATTTGAGCTAGTTTCCATGAAGAAATAGTCCCTATGAATACCGGTGACAGCGTGCTCTGCAGATTATCCTCAGCAGTCACTGTTTTGGGAAAGAAAGTTTCCGGAGAATTTTTGACACTTTGAGCACAAATAAAATTCCTTTTGTCATCGTTTCATCAGGCTTAAGGCAGAAATCTCAGAGACTAAATACAACATTCCCATGGCAGCTTGTGAAACAGTCACAACACTTCATCAATTAGATTCATCAGCATGGACACAAATTTTCCAGTGTTTTTTTTTTTCATGACACTGAGCAACACTTTCAAACTAATGTGTTATTCACAGTTCTCTTTCCACAGTCCAATTCGGAATACTAGATACGCAACGTCCTGTTACACTTTCAAAATAAAGGTCTTAAGTATGTTAGGGCACTAACACTACTTGGTTATTTTCAAGTAACGATTGTGGTTCAGGTTAAAATAACTGTCTAATAAATGGACAATGTCCAGTTACACTTTCAAAATAAAGGTCTTAGGTAGGTTTAGGCACCAAAGCTACCACGTTAAGAAGTTCATGGTTCGGGTCAAAATGACTACTTCCTTTGAAGAATAAATATGCAATATCTAGTTACAGTTTCAAAATAAAAGTTTTGCGTAGATTTAAGCACCAAAATTGCTTTGTTATTTTTTGGAAAAGATCATGGTTCAGGTTAAAATAAGAACTTCCTTTAAACAATAAATATGCAACATCCAGGTACACTTTCAAAATAAACATCTTGGGTAGGTTTAGGCACCAAAACTACTTTGTTATTTTAAGGTAAAGATCATGATTTGGGTTAAAATAACAACTTCCATAAAACAATAAATATGCAACATCCACTTATAATTTCAAAATAAAGGTTTTGGATAGGTTTAGGCAACAAAACTACCTGGTTAGGTCTAGGAAAAATTATGGTTTGGCTTAAACCATGCATGCCTCGATACTTAAAAGGCTAAATGGGAAAATATGTTTTATGAGTGTTATTTTGCAGTTTAAAGCATAAAAAAAATGCATTCCCTGCACTGTTAACCACACTGTCTGCAGCTGACATCTGTGCTAAACACATCTGTTGGCCTTCCCAAGTGCTTAGACTGGGGTGATGGAACAAAATGTCTGTTCCTCTCTGTCTGTGTTTCACTTTGAATCACAGGTGGCTGCATTAACATCTTGTTAACCATTTTTGCCTGTGCACCAACATCACACTCATGGGACAATGCTGTTGTACACAAAGTAGCACCTCAGCACACAGAAATCCAACAAGTGCAAAACAATCGACTGTACGCAAAGTACATAGTGAGTTCAACATATAACTTAAACAGTAACAGACTTTTCATTTTGAAACATTTCACAAGATTTAAATGCTGACTTGTAAAAGCCACATGATGGTACACACATGCTCAACCCATCATTCTTCAGGTGGGGTAGGGTTTTAAGTTGTTTTATGAGGTGTCCTATATTAGTGGTGAGGAGACCCCAAAGGCAACAGAGACTTATTGCCTCCACATTTTGTCTGACCTCAGCGCTACAGCAGTTTAAGGACGCCGCATCCTCTCCTCATACCCAAATGGCTGCCTGAGGCTCCTCTTTAAATCCCACTTTTTCTTTCGCATTAGCCTGTGTTTTCTCATATCCCCGTCAAGCCCTCCAATCTCCCTTTCTCCCTTCTTATCCCTATCAAAGCACGCTGCTCCTTTTGGACTTTTCCTCCACACTCCTCTATATTTTTTTTCCCTTTTCTGCTCTGTTCTGCGTGTTTTCTGGGTACTGTCTTTTGTTTTTTTTTGTTTTTTACTCCTTTCTTCTTGTCTCTGTCTCCAGTTTGTTGTTCTAAAAGGTCAGAGAAATGATGCAACTGCTGGGCCACGACACGAGCAATCTCTGTATCACGTGTGCAGCCCCTCCTCAGGCAAAGGATGTTTTTTGGTAAATATTTACATTTTCAGCTGGGCTGCACAGTGTCAGGTCACAAGCTTGACACTATTTATATTTAGATTAGATTGTGAGTTTTAGCTGATGCATTTTATCTAGAATGTATGGAGGCCCCGAGAGGCAAATGAGAAAAACTGTTCTGGTGCTCGGAATCAGCTGATCAAAATTGACAAGCTTTCTAAGTTCCTTATTGTTTCATCTTCATCTTCTGTGAAAAAAATTAAAGAAAAAGTTTAAAGAAAAAGTTTTTCCTGGTTAAAAAAAAAACAAAAATGTTTTTCTAAGTGAAAATGTGAAAACAAGTGAAAAAGGGGTTTTACCATTTTTTTTCTTCATTCAAATGGGTGGGAAAACAAATTTGCCATTATAAAAGCAAGTTTAAGAAAAATAGCCTGGTAAAAAAAAAAAAAAGAAAACGTTTTTGTAAGACACTCTAATTGTACATTTTTTATCTGTCAAAGTGTGAAAATAGGTTAAACAAGTT
>JAJHUR010093795.1:0-11905 GCA_027495735.1 Lutjanus campechanus | reverse complement strand
AAAAAAAAAATTTAAAAAAAATTCCGGCCCGTGAACTCACCCGTGCACAGCCCTGTACCGAACCGAACGTCGCGTACCGAAACGGTTCAATACAAATACATGTATTGTTACACCCCTACTACTAAGCCCTGGCTTTGATCTTTGATCAGTTTTTGGCCACTTATGGGCATGCTGCATTATCACCATATAAAGTTCATGTGGCAATTGTGGGCTAATTTATCCTACCTTTACATAAAGTAAATACGTCCATTTCAAAAGATGTAACTGTCACTGTACACAGACTGCTATAACAATACATCCACTAGAGGGCGCCACTCAGAGTCAAAAGTTACCCCAAAAGGAAGAGTCAAAAGTTTGTGACAATACAAACATGTTTTTACATGAGGTTGTAAAAATGCAAGCGACAAAAGCAGAGGAAGCATTGCAGACAGTGGTGGTCAGTGCGGCCATTAAATACATCAGGAGGTGAACTTTTTCTTCGTGTCCTCTGGTCGTGTTCCGTTTGAACTATCGGCTACACTGCCCTGCAGACCTACCAGTGGCACTGGTGTTTGGTACATATTGGTACATTTTCAGAAAATCTGCACAAATACAGACTAAATAAACGTAGAGTACATAAAGAAGGCTCTCTGTATCCATATGCAAGTCTAACGTTAAGCATAAATGAGCCTTTAGCAAACAGTTGCCTATTTACACATCTGGCAGACGTGAAGCCATACTAGGATTCATTTGAAGGTTTGTTTCAGTCCTCCCCGCAAATGTAAGTCCAATATTCACTAGCTCTGGTTTGGTCTCCACCAACTCCTGAGAAGTTTCACTGCTAAATGCTCTATTATGTTCACCAGCTAGTCTCTGAAAAATTCAAATTGTGTTTGAATGCTGTTTGGTGCTGAGCAAGTAGTGCACAGTGGGTTTAACTGAGCTTTTTCACTGAAAACAGCTGCTGCTGAAGATGAAAGCAGTGAGACTGAACCAAAACAGCTGAGGGCTGAAACCCCAGAACATGAGCAGACAGATCCAATATATCTAAGGGAAACTGCAAGGACAGCTTTATATAATAAAGGGTCACTTCCAGAACACTTTTTAAGACAGTGTCTCATGATTAGGAAATAAACCAGACCTTTATCATGTCAGTGTGTTCTTTGAGGGTGTAATAACGTTTTAGTTTTTTTGGAGTTAAGTTTTAATTAAACTGACACACATCAGTCCTGGTGCTTTTAAAGCCAGATGAGTTCTGGAGCAGTTGTCTGCTCTGCCCGGTTGGTAATCAAGACATGGGTAACCTTGCACAGATTAGCCAAACATATTTGGAAGAGAAAAAATGAACATTACCAACCTGGCGCAACTTTCACCCACAATACTCAATGTAGTTGTGTTTGTGCACAATCCTCCTGTGTAATAAGGATTATTAGTGACATTTTGGTTGTGCCCTTTCTGTTTTACCTCCCAAAAAAGTTGATATAATCTGGTTAAACTGTTGGCATGTTAACCACCTGTCTGATCATCTGACTGACCCATCAAACTTGTTGCAATGTCGTCTTGTTCCCAGATCTCAGCAAATACTTTGGTGAGTACAAGGTTATGATAACTGATAGGAATAATGGAAAATTATACAAATAAGACCCAAGTTGCATTTAACTGTAATTACTTTTTAGCAATCTCAATCCAAACAATTTACTCAGTTTTTACAAAAGAACCTCAGGGTTGGTGCAAAGGACTTTCTTACGATCTTGGTAAATTTCTTAATTGTTATCTAGTCGCTGTCTCTATCTCTGTCTTCATTCTCATGCAGGACATCGTGGCTGTCCTCCTCTTCATCATCATCTTCAACCTCTTCCTCATCCCCTCCTCCATTCATCATCTCCATCTCAACTTCCACCGCGCCCTCTTCGACCTCGCCATCCAACCCGCTGAGAGGCTCAGCATCTTGGGACACCTCCACCATCTCGGTGCCGTGGACCACCTCGACAGCGCCCTCACGGATTTTCTTGACGTGGAAGGTGAAGGGGGGCACCTTGTACACGGCAGTCTTGGACCGGGCGTAAACGACATGGTCTGGCGTGAAGGACTTCTTCACCTTGTCGCGAGACGTCTGCATCTTCTGCTTGCGCTCAGCGGTGACAGTCATGCGGTTTCCAAGCTTTCCCATCTTCTTCTCAATGTTGTGACGTGTTTTCTCCAGGTTCTCCTTGGTCTTCTGCTTGGTCTTCTCTATGTTCTCTTTAGTTTTCTGCTTGGTCTTTTCCAGGTTCTCCCTTGTCTTCTGCCTGGTCTTCTCCAGGTTCTCCTTGGTTTTTTGTTTGGTCTTCTCCAGGTTCTCTTTGGTCTTTGCTCTGGTCTTATCCATCTTCTCCTTTGAGAAAACTGTCTTCAGGTTTTGTACACGCTGCAGGCTGCTGCGCTTGATGCGCTCAGCACGAGTCTCCTCAATGGTCTCCTCAAGCTCAAACCCTTCCTCATCTGATGAGAGGTCTACATGGGGTTTGTCTGCCTTCTCTTCCTCTCCTCCCTCCTCTCCAGGTTCTTCCGCAGCTTCCTTGAGCTCAAGCAGACTGCCACCTCTGCTTCCCGACACAGACTCAGAAACCTTCATGGATTTAGAGATGCTGAGTTTTGAGGGAACCTTCACTTCATCCTGTAGAGATAAGAACATAAAGAATGTTAATACTACTTAGAAGAAGAAGAATCTTGTTGAAATTCAGGTTTTACACATAAAATTATGATCCAGGATGGCCAATGAAAATATAGGCAGAGACGTCAAACATATATTTTGTTTGCCACACAAGGTAAAAAAAAAAATGTAAAGAAAAAGAGAAAAGAAAACTCTTGAGATATAAATCTGCAACAACTCAAACAGCTAGCACATACTATAACTAGAAGGTCCCTCTGAGTTGCCCTGTCTCACAATGTTAATGAAAGTGAAAATTGATGTCTGCATCCGCCCTGTGATTTGGATCCTCTGCAGAAATTCAATGGGTTTTTCCTTGACCCATGCTCCACCCTTCCTCCAACCTTCATGAAAATCAGGCCAGTAGTTTCTATGTAATCTTGCTGACAAACAGACAAACAAACGGCATCAAAAACATAATCTCCTTGGTGGAGGCAATTATTGTATATGTTGTGCGTTAAGCTGACAAACTTGTAAAGCTGATATATTTGATGGCTTGAGGAGTTTGGCTGAGATGTTATAAATACAGAATTCCCAGAATTTTGTCATTACTAAAACCACAATACAGCAACACAACAACAAAAAGTTCACCCAAAATAATAAAAAAACATATTTTTCTTTTGGCCTATAGTGCTATTTATCCATTTATACTGTTTTGGTGTGAGTTGCCTAGTTTTGGAAATATGTATTTTTGCCTTGGGAGATGTCTACCTTCTTTCCAGTATAATGGAACTAGATGTGGAAAAAGACACTGATATTTTTTTAAATTTAATTTAATTTAATTTATTTTTTTTGGTGCTTTGAGCATCGATTGCCATTTAGTTTATTTATTAGAGAGAAGGCAGGCATCTCTATGCCCAATATCTCCAAAACCCCCAAAATATAGATGAGTAAACAGCACTACAGACCAGGGGGAATATATGTCTTTGAGTTTGGAGGGAATTGTCCCTTTAATAGAAAAAAATTGATTAGTGCAGCTTTATGGTTAAAATTAGTTTTAGCTTCATCTACAGGTAAATGCGATCATTTTAAGATAGGCCGAGGTTAAGAAGGATGGTTAAATTTAACGTTTGGTTTGTGAACTGACATTATCAGTGTTTTTAGAATGGTGATATTGGTAAAAGGAATGGAATGTCTTAACTATTATGAAATGCATGCATCTCTATTTGTGCATTTTCCCTCTCCCTTTCTATGTGCACATGTACACACAGGGCAACTGAGGTGAAGACTATGACTCACCAGTCAGGGTTTGCTACACAATAGAGGCATTAGAGGCCAGCCTAAGCAGAGATGTGGGCAGATTACGTTTGGCAAGACCAAGGCCAAGACCAAGTGGAGTCTGTAACAAGACTCCGGGGTTCACTCATTTATGTCATACCACAGGGAGACATGACAGAGAAAAATGTCTCTGAGACAAAGAAATGGAAACATGGAAATAGGTTAGGGGTGTTTTCTGTTGGAGCTGTGAGCAAAGTGTTGAAGTGTTGCACAACGAATTCACAGTTTGAGTGCAAAGCTGCACATACCCTTCTGCTCACATTAATAAGATATGCATAGTACACACACTCAAACACACTGGCTAGATGCAGGGAGGATCAGGATCAGGGTTTGTTGAAGTTTTGTGGTCTGCAGGCTGACACATGCTCTGATTCTTCCTCATCGTGAATTCACCCAGAAACACTTTATTATCTGCTCACAGAGACATGAGTGGCCCCCGCAGGAGAGAGATGTATGACAGTGAGACATGTTCATGTATGTGTGGTAATTTCCCCTGTACTTTGTGATAGACAACCCCATAACACAAATATTGAAAGTATGTTGATGTGTTTGTGTGTTCACATTCACCTGCCTATGGCTATGTATGTACTATCAGTATGGTGAGACAGTGAGAGAGTCTTTGTTTTGCACGTCACAGGTATTGCTTATGTACGATACTGTCTGTTTTTTGTTGACAACAAGAGAAGCTTTACATTTCAGGGTTGGGGTGGAGAAGCACCCATTAGGTTGCCTTTCGAGTGAACTAAACATCAAAACATGATAAAGTGATCTCGAGGGTGACCCATTGTCCAAAACAACATGCTAAAGTTCCCTCTACAGTGCCCGTCCTGAGGAGGAAACAAGAAAAGGCCCTCTTGAAAGTCCTTCTAGTGGAGACAACATGATAAAGTGCCAGCTAGAGTGACCAAATGTCCAAGACAAAATGATTAAGTGCCTCTGAGTGTCCTTCCAGTTGAAAAAATATGATATAGTGCCAACTAAAGTGCCCTTACAGAGGAGAAAACAAGATAAAGAGCCCTCTAGAAAGCCCTTATGGTGGAGAAAACATGATAAAGCACCCTCTAGAGTGACCGAATGTCCTAGACAACATAGTAAAGTGCCCTCTAGGCTGTCTTTCCAGGGGGACAAAATGTGATAGTGCCCTCTAGAGTCTGTGCCTCAGACAGCCTGAGTGTTAGACTGTAGCAGAATGATGTCAAATTTAGTTTAAAGGTTCCTGCAACAAGACGGACCCATTCTATTTTGAAGACTCCATGAGCTTACCAGTAACACAACCCACACATTTCCACAAAAGATTTCCATGCAGTTTGCTCATGGGATGAACCATTTTGGTTTTAATGACCCCATGATCTTTCCTCTGGCACCCCCTTCAGGACAAAGTAGCCTACTGCATAAAAGGCTCTAAGAATAGCAGTTTGATCATTCTGGGTGTTGGAAGCTTACAGCCTCCAGGGCCCACTAGTTTGGCTTTGGATGTTTAGTTTTCTTACATAATGTTTTGCTCAGCTCAGTTTTTATACCGCGTGTACAGAACACCACACACAAAACACTCCACCTGACCCCGGCCCGCCCTGATAAAGCATTCCTGCACAGCACCGCTCTTCTCCTTCTCTCATTTCTATTCCTCCAACCCCCTGCCCCTTCTATCTCCCATCCACCTTTTTCTCACCCTTCCCCGTTTGCATTCCAGATGAGGGAGCCTTTCTCTCCCTTTCTCCTGCCCCTGTCACCTTGTAAATACAATGCTCCGGCTTTTTAATGAAGGGATGGAAGGAGGGGTGAGGGGAGGGGGGTCTTCCTCTTTCCATCACAGCAAATCCTCGTCCAATTGGGCTCCTGAATGTCTGCATGGGAGCCAAAACTTGTACGTATTGTCTTTTCCTCTCCCTTTACACTGCCTTTATGGTCAAAACAGGAACACGGCCGAGCCAGAACAAAAGAGCACGGGGAAGGAGGGGGGTAAGGTGTGGAAAGGGGAGATATTTCTCTGCTGTCGTATGAATCGAGTAATAGCACAAGTGGGATGATGCTTCAGAGTCTTGGAAAACCATCTGCTCAGCAGGAAGATGATAGCATCAAAGTGTTGGCTGGAAGGTGGAGGTATGAGAGTTGAGGGTGGGTGCGGGGGGGCCTCCTGTCTATTGTGTTCTGTTGCTGCATGATGGCGGTTTTATGATGGTATTGTACTGCGGTATCTTGGGTAAACTTGACCTTGTATGAGGGATCTTGGCTTTCCTGAACAGCTGTGTTGACAGGCGGGGGCGCTGGAAAATACCTGCCTCACTCAAATTCATTACATCTTGTTTCAATCTCAAGGACAATGCAGTAAGTGTTGAAAATCGCTTAAGTGTGTGGTCCAAGGCCCTGACAAGGCCTCGCAGTTTGTCGCAAGAGCTCTAATCAAAGGTTTTTTATGCAGCTCTTCCTTGTGCCCATACATCACTTCTTTCCAAGGAAAATGGGGTTTTCCAAAAGCACAGTACATGACACATACCAGATAACATAGTGGACCTACTACGTTATATTTGTGTCAGCAAGCAGGACAAATTTTCTAACAAATTAAATCAAATTACCAAACCCAACTGACTGACCCTATGCAGTAGTATTTGAAACAGTGGGTCGTCTGTTCCACAGAGAAGTAAACAAAAGTAGGCTTGTCATTTCTAGCTCACCGTGGATTTTGTCAGCTAAAATGACTCCTGAAATATGGAAAGTTACGTGATGGCTAAAGCTGCATCACAGAAAACAATGGGAAAATTGGAAAAGGAAGCAGAGGCATTAGATTAAATTCAGTGGATCTTAAGACAATCACCCAGCCAGACCACCATCATCCCAGGTAGAGAGCCAGGATAAAAGCTAAGTTAACGTGTCTTAGATTTCAGAGACCAGGCCAGAGACAGACTTTGATTCTGCACCAGTCCACACCCTCCTTCTCTAACCCCCACATAACTAATCTCAATGTAACCCCTGGGAATGAGTTTGGCAAATGCAGTGCTGTCTAACAAAAGTTTGGCTGGAGGTAACATTACTAGAGGAACAGGTTTTCTGTCCCTAGACCTACCCAAATTTTAACCACAGTGTTGTCACAATATAAAACATAATTAGTTTGTACAACGTGCACAATGAAGAGATAATGCTTACAAATCTTGCAAGAGTTTCACAGATCTTGAGTGCCTTTCGACTGCAGCTAGAAAACTAGCGTTACTTAGGCGTACATGCCAAAGTTTAAAGCTTACATTAGAGCAGATAGAGACTAAGTTTAATCAATTCCTCACGTTTTCTCTTTTGTTTTATGTTTTTGAAAGACTACAAAAAAGATGCCACCCTCCAAACTCATGGGAAACAGAGTACCGCTCTATCATCTTAGAGGCCCATGCACACTGCTTCAACACTACATATTCTTAGCCCAGGGGTAAGGATCAAGTTTACCCTGGGCTAACTTAGGCCCTTTTCTCACACACAGTGTTAACCCAGGGTTAGGCTAAGCCCAGGGCTTTATGATTCACCTTGCCCTTCCTTTAACTCTGGATTAAAGCCTCTGTACACACACAGGTTTTTTGCATTAACCTAGCTGATTATCTTCTTCTTCTAATCATTTAGTCCTGTTTCACACCGGCAATTTTTAGCCCTTGGTTTAGTAGACTTTTCAGGGGATAACCCCACAAACTCAGGGCTAACCCTGCTCCGGGCAAGGCTAGTTAGCCCTAGGCTAAAGTCAAGGTTAGCCCACTTTGGAATGTGTTAGGAATGTGTCGGTGTGATAGCTCCCTTAGCCTTAGGCTAAGCTTTTGGCTTAGGGCTAAGTGCAGTGTGAACAGCCCAGAAGTGCCAGTTATGGTTGCTGATCTATGAAAGGACAGTTACTGTCTCAGAGGAAGGGCTTAATAAAGGGTCGATTGACATGTAGTAATCATGGGACTTGCAGCGTTTACAGCTTTACAGCAAGAAATCCAGCCTTGTCTCACACGGATCTTACTGGGAATGAAGGGTTTCTCATAATGGACATGTTGGACCACAGAGTTCTGGAGTCATTTTAGGCTTCATGGAAGTTAATACACTGTGTAACCCAGGAAAAAAGGTTAATATAGCTGGATCCCATTAGCATAAAATGAAGTGTGGCCTTGTGTTTGAGGGAGCTGGACATACAGTGTGTACAGTGTGTGCCTGGGAAAGCCCAGTCTGTCAGAGAGGAGTGGAGGAGGTCACAAGTGAATGTGTTTGCATAAGAGGGATCCAACACAAGCTAGTGCACAGGAGGGAATTCTGTGCTGCGTGCATGTGTGTGTGTCCAAAGTACATGGAAAGAGTGTATGGGGAAGTTCAGGCATTCACCTTGGTGTGTTGACTTCCTGACCCTCCTAATTTAATGGGACATTGTTCTTCCATGAGGCTGCTGCGTCAAAGACAGGAAGGTACACTCAGAGCCATGGAAAATAGACGAATGAGGTATGTAATGGTTCTCTGACTAAGTGTGTGCGTTCGTGCAAGTCTGTGTGTAGCACTGAGACTACATTTTGCCTTTAGCTCTTGCAAAACATACATAAGGAGATAATTTCCATATCTGGTTTGCACGTAAATTACAAAATAACAGTCAAGAGGGAAGTTAGTTGCAAAAGACACTGAACCACAATTTGTGTGTGTGTGTGTGTGTGTGAGAGAGAGAGAGAGAGAGAGAGAGAGAGAGAGACAGTGTCAATGTGTCCTGCAGCAGTGGGAGTAGTCGTCTCATGATTTGTTTCATCACAACATGGGGCGGGGCTATTTGCTCTTTATCTCTTGTTATGCCCTCATGTTGATTTGAGTGTATGGTCTATGTTGTGTGTTCAGCGCACCGGGTTTCTGTAGCCACCACTGCGTTCCACTCTAATAACACTCACCACCAATAACCAGTGGTGGAAAGAGTACTGAAAATCTGTACTAAAATACAAGTACTGTTACATCACCACATTATTAGTCACTCCATGAAGTTGTGATGTTGATTATTCATGATCCTGCATGAAGAAAACCAACTACTTAATTACAGTAACTCGAATTTTTGTAATTAGTTACTTCCACCCTGCTAATAACACACACACATACAGACCTATATTACCAACAGTGGACTATAATGCTACACCTACCAAGTGTGGACGTCTGTGTCTGCTCATTAAAAACAAACAAACAAACAAACAAACAAACAAACAAACAAACAAAGAATAGTAAATATCAAGATCTTTTACCATAATATTACTGCAAATATGATTTTAAAGAAATTGCCAAGAGGGGAGGTCCACCCTTGAGTGAGCTTGATGTCGACCTATCAAAGAGGGGATCTCTGTATATTGCAGTGGAACTGTCTGGACCCATTCTTTCACCTATGGAGTGTTTGTTTACTGTAAAGACGTCCTTTGTTTATTTCAAAAAATGGATAATTTAATGTTATCGATGTTTAAGAAATTTGTGATGTAATATTCTGAAAATAATCATGGACATTTTAACTGAGAATTTTTCATTTTTTTTTAAACCTGCAAATCAGAAGTTATTGCATGCACTAATATGAAAGACTGCTCACACACTCTTTCTTTCTTTCTTTTTTATTTCTTTCTTTTCAGTCTGTCAGCGGTGGAGGGATTGCAGTGACTCATGGCTGGTGGAAAAGTCATTCATCTGAGAGGTGTTTACTGTGCTTTTACTCTGGCGCACTCCTTCTAACAACTTACCACCCACCCTGCATGTGTGCACCAACACATGGAAACTCACAGCTCTCACAGGTATAACACATTGTATACACTGTTATTAATATCACTAATATGAAGCAGATATCATCCTCTAGTCTAGGCCTTGATCTTACATGATGTGTATGTTCAGAGGAAACTGTATGCACAACAAAGTATTTGTAAATGAGATGAGGAACTTGACATTGTCCGGTTGTCAGCTGCATCCAAGCCAGTGTCCCAGTCTTGTCTTATTCTAGTTTTGATCAAATTCAGTATGTGTTATTGATATGGAACATGAGTAACTTTGATCTCCCTGTAAACATGCTTTGGACATCATTAAGGTTGCTGATCATCTGCACGAAGCTGTGCTTTCGACTCCTCGACATCTAGACACTCACTGGTATATCGTAAACATGGCAGCCCCCAGCCATTTTTGTCCAGTTACAATTACAATAAAGTTTGCTCAAACAAGACCACCATTTCTTATCTTACCTTAGCTTAGCTTAGCTTAGCTTAGCTTAGATTAGCTTACCTCATCTCATCTCATCTCATCTTATCTTATCTCATCTTATATCATAATAGAGTTTCTTTCAAGACCAGGCTTTTGCCCCAACATTTAAAATACACACTGCTGCAATAATATTTTTTTTTTTAAATCACTACAGTTTATAACAGATCTTTTGGCTGCAGCCATGTTGGAAATTGGACCATGGAACTGTTCAAACTGCAGACCATCAGCCAAAGTTTCTGATGGTCCAAAAACCAGATTATTGATAGTTCAGGTAATTAGTTAGGCGCCAAACAACAACTCATCTGGCAGAAATTCATAATAAAATGAGTCATTGTCTGTCTGGCTTGCACACATGGTAGATTCTTATTAGAAATCTGAAGAAGAGAGAGAAGTTAATTCCATCTTAAATCACAGGTAGCTAATAAAACAAGTCTATCACTCTTTCAAAAGGCCATCACTGAATGTTTGTGTGTCAGTTGCTGAGATCAGCTGGCTGATGCTCTGTGTTGTCAGCACAACACACTGTTTCTCTTTCATGATGAGTGTGCATGGTGACTTCTGTCCTACTGACCACCCTGCTGCTGCAGAGCAGTCAGGCCTGAGCCCTGACACTGTTATACTCAGACAATGTTGATTTACTTTTAGCTTCAATAAATTTTATTTCCATTTTCAAGTATAAAGACTATACTTAATATTGTAAAGTAGTACAGTAAAATTAAAAAAATAGTGCGGCCTGTGTTGCTGTTTGCCTGTCTTTTTTTGTATAACCACTAGGAGTTGTCAAATCTAATCTAGTACAAATTGGGTATAATTTACAGCTAGTAATTATGTAAACTAGGGATGAAACAGTTACCAGTTTAATGGTAAACCACCCTAAAATTCCTGATGGTTAGTATTACTGCTTCAATGATCATTAAAACTGTGTTACTCCCAGTAAATACTGTCTCGCAGATGCAGGCACACAGACGCAGCCTGCAACGTGAGTTTGTTTTGGGCCAGTGAAAGCATGTTGGGAGGCAGTGAGAGCCCTCTGGATACAGGCTAGGTCTAAGTAGGTGTGGGTGTATTTTGGTTTTTATAAGAGTGCTGAGGAAAACTTGATCAATGATGGTTGTTGGCTGCTAGCTGATGGCTGTTATAGACAACTGAGAAAATAGGGAAGGTCTAATTTTTTAAAATTATGTTACAATCCATTCACACAATATAGAAATATAGGGCGATTAATATGTAAGTTGCCTCACATTGTACCACTAAGGTCAGACCCATATCGAGGCCATTAAATGCCAAAAATGTGATAATATCAGACTGTATTTTTGTATCTTTGAATATTACTTGTATTTTACCTAAATGCATTTCCTCATACTAGTATTTTGTATTTTGTTTTGATGAGCAAGTATTTTAAATTGTAACAAGATACTTTTTTAATGTATTTGTGCCCATCTCTGCTTGTTACTACACTGATATGAATGTTTAACACTAGAAGTGTCAGAATTCCATTTTGAACTTTGGCTTCCAAATTCTACTATCTCTCATGATAAATACCGGACTAAGAGAATAATGCATTTATTCTGTTAGTTTATCTTTTTATATTTATGTATTTATCAATGACTGTATATATTCACAGTGGTGTTTTTCTGTATAATAATAACCTTCAGTGATCAGATTCAGATTTTAGATTCATCTAGAATTACTCAGAGTGAGAAACAGTTAGATGTATTTTATAAGATTATAAACATGTTATTTTAACATTAA
>JAJHUR010093794.1:0-13186 GCA_027495735.1 Lutjanus campechanus | reverse complement strand
CACTTCAACCGGACTAACAAGGCTGGTGAGAACGCGACCTAAGATTCTTTTGGCAGACTTTTTTGATGTCTTTTATAGTAGATCGTGGCAACAATTAAAAATTGGTAAGAAGAAAATTACTGCAAAAAAAAACTTGCAAAAAGTCACAAAGACATTAAGTAAACTATTTCAGACTAGGATTTACCCAGCAACTATCACATTGTTCATTCAAAGATCCTCACATTTTACTCAATATGTTTTTCTGCCATTTGAAACACACAGGGATAATATCATATAATATAAATTGGCTTCAGCTAACATATTATTTATCATGACCAATAATATTTTGTACAGTTGCACAAAAATACGTCTCTGCCTTTGTTTCTGTTCTGCTGAGCTCTCTGAAATTTAACATCATTTTTAAGTCATAAGAGATTTGGCCAGAGGAGTAAAGGCTTATCTTTCTCCAAAGTCTAAATTTTCACTTTTAGCTATTTGATAAATATGGGCCCTGAGTTATGAGGTGCCTCACAGACACACATCAAATACAGTACCATGAAACACTGCACAACAAGAACCTGTGGGAATGGAAATAAAACAGAAGAAAAAAGAACACGTGTTCCCAGTCCACTAAAGAAGACACTCAACAATTATAATAGCTACTGCAGCTTTTATTTTGAAATCTAGTTGGAATTCTGGTTCTGGTTTTATGACCTGAATACTGATAAAGGATTAATCGCATTCAAATATTCATGTATCCTATTTTTAATTTCTAGGACCCTTAATGTCTCTGATATGTCACAACTACAGCAGACACTGGGTTGATAGTAATAAGATAACTGGTGTTCAGGGATCAGCACCTACAGCAGCAGCATGACTACACTGACACACTGTTAAAGGTTAAACAGTAACAGTTCAGAGTTTTGGAGATATCAGCCGTAGAGATGTCTGCCTTCTTTCTAATATAATGGAACAAAATGACATTCAGCTTGTGTTGCTCAAAGCACCAAAAAATACATTTGAAAAAATTTTGAATCAGTGTCTCTTTCCAGAAAGAATAACTCAGTTACTCAAGATAATCCACAGACCTGGTTGTGAATAGTTTCATGTGGGTACTACTTTCTTACTAGTAGATTCTACTGCAGACAGAAAGTAGTTCCTTGAAAACAAGCTCTTTGTTGCAGTACCTTTGATAGAAGATGAACGTGCTTCTTCTTCTTCTCCTTCCTCTTCTTCTTCAGGTTCCTTCAAGTGAAAAAACACATATAATAACAAATGAACTTTAATAAATCACTTATTTACAATCACTTCTTATTACTTAAATTTAAATCTCAGATTAGTTTCTTTTCAGTTCTTACCTGCTCTCTCAGCCTGCTCTGCAGTGTTGCCCAAAGTGTTTCTGTCCTTCTCAGGTCCCTCTCTTCAGCACTCAGTTCACGTTTCTCCTTTCTTTGGTATTGTCTCATATTCCACTTGAACCACCCTGATCGGTCAGAAAGAAGGAAAATAATTCAAACAATCTAATCTTAGGAAGAGTCGAGCCAGTTTAAAGAACCAAAAATCTTCATAACTTTTTTTCAACATGTTGTCACTGCTTGTCCAGACATCTTGAAGAAAAATAGGTCCCATAGATTGTTTTTCTCAAGACATATACAACCATGAAGTCCTTCAAATTCGCTTTGATAATCATGACTCCACTTTATACTTTCTCATACTCCTTCTACTTATATTTTTGTAATTTTATAACTCTAGCTGTCCTTTGCATTGCATTGTGGTGTGTTTTGCGCCTGTCCTTGTATCATCTTTTATTCTTTTTTCTACAGTTTCATTCTCAACTCTACTCTATGTGCTGTTCTGCACTGACTCTTATCTCCAGAAATTTCACTCATAAACATTTGGTATAACAATAGTGAAATCCCCCTGTGACATATTCAAAGGTCAAAGGCAGTGAGTAGTTCCAGGGCCTCTGAATGAAGAGCAAAGACACATCACACTCAACCAAAAACCAACCATTTCTCTATGACCCACACAACACAATGGTTTAACACGTTCCTTTTTAACAAAACTAAATTCCACTCGAAATGTAAGAAGCCACAATTCAGTTTATCCACTCCGCAAACCAAGATGCATCATTCAACTCCTGGATGAAAGCAATAAAAAATTCTGTGAGAGAAACTGTTTTTAGAAAATGAAGTATAGATCTGAAAACTGCAGATAATGTTTTGAGTATCAGGATTTTTACAGGATGACTGAGCCAAAGCACCTGAGAAAAGTCTGTCAACCAAAACAAAAATGTTCATAAATCCACACAGCTGTATACCAGAGGGGAACCCTGAGGGCCTTTATGGGCCTAACATATCAGTATTTCAAATGTTACATTTAAATATATTATATTTGATTTATGTCATTTAATTATTACGCTATTCTCTTCTAATTTTAATTTAAACCTCATTTTCTATCAACTTTGTTTCAGAAATAAAAGACTGTCCTGAAAACAGCCAAATAGAGTTATCCAATCAGATTTCTTGTTGTTGTCCCTAGGTAGAGAAAGTTTAGATCTGGCTCATTCATTGGTGAGGACTTCATCACTGAGACAGAAGGCCACAGCCTGTGTGTTTGTTTAGAGTGACAGGTGAATTATCCAATCACATTTTGATTTACAGTAGGTGGGACTAAAAATCATCCATTCCTTCCTGAAGGACAGAGATATCTCGCTGGAGATGAAGTAGATGAGAACAACGCTGTTGCTAGGTGGCTAACTTGATAACACTGCCTTTTTCAAGGAGGACTTTCATAGCATAGCAAATCTGTAAAGCACTATGTTATACTGAGATTCTGCTCATCCCCAAGTCTGTTAGAAAACAATTTTTAAACACTTGAATCTTTTTTTTAAAGCTACTTCCAAAAGTGTAACACAGCAGACAGAACTGTGTTGGTAGACAGAAATAATAGAAGTGCAGATCTATGCTACATGTAACTGTGTGTGTGGTACTGAAACAGAGAAACAAGAATGATAAAAAAGAAACAGAAGGATTCATACAGATTATTACAGCTCTTAATATCAAACATGAACGTAATTTTAAATCAAATCAAATCAAATCAAATTTTATTTATATAGCGCCAATTCACAACAAAGTTGTCTCAAGACACTTTACATATAGAGTAGGTCTAGACCACACTCTATAATCATATTTACATCCGACAATTGAAACAATCCCCACATGAGCAAGCACTTTGGCGACAGTGGCGAGGAAAAACTTCCTTTTAACAGGCAGAAACCTCGGACAGATCCAAGACACATGGTGGGCGGCGACCTGACGGCACCGGTCGGATTTGAGAGGGAAAAGGAGAAGGGGAAGAAAGAGAGGAGGTGGGAGGGGTGGAGAGAGAGAGAACAGAACAGAAGCAGAGAGAACAGTAGCAGCAGAACATCAACAGTAAAACTATGTGTAGGGAATGGTAGTACATATAAATGTAAATGTAAATAACTTATCCAAACAATAGCAACAAAGTCAATTATCTACTGTTTAACACAAGTTTAAATAATAAAAACTCCAGAAAAACATTACTTTTTCTGCTCTCCTGGGTTTTTTGTATATGGCAACTACACACTACAAACACATGTTACAAGCTACCTGCTGCCTGATGCCTATTCCAGTAAAATCTTTTTCCATTTTGTTGTGTTTTTGGTATTTCTGAGTAAGTCCCAGCTCTAATAGTCAGGGTTCATCACTGCTATATACAGCTATATACAAGCACACAGGAAACACATTTCCAACCCAACCCAGACAGAGGTGTTGGACTGGAGGTGAAAGGCTCCACAGAGATACCAGAATGAATAGCCGTGGATGTGGGGAGGGGCCCGTAGAGAATGTTTACAGACAGGCTTCAGATTTTTGTGCCATGCCTCTGAATACAGCAAACAACAAACAATGATCTGTGATACTACAATGAAAATATCCATCATGAATCTTTGTAGTAAAAAACAAATCCACACTTTATGAAAAATGTGAAAAAATATTTTCTTCCTACTAAAAAGAAAGTAGTTCCTTCATGAAACTCCTCACAGCAAGGCATGTGGATTATCTTGAGTAACCAGGTCATGATTTTTGGAAAGAGACACTGGTTTTGAATTTTTATTTTTCAAATTGGTGCCAAGTAAGTCCCATTATATTGGAGAGAAGTCAGACATCTCTATGGCTGATATCTCCAAAACTCTGCAGCTCACACCAAAAACATCTGGATGGATAAATAGCACTACTGTCCAGTGGGAAAATATGTCTTTGTTGTTGTTGTTTGGGATGATAAAGGTAAAAAATACAGGTGTGAAAACCTGATTTAAATTAATTCTTAATTCTTTAGAATAATTGGGTTCTACTGCAATGTAGTATTCTTGGCAACAGGTGTCAGCAAAAGGCTAACAATTGTTACAGAGCAACACACACCCCAGTAGACTTCTAAAGGCCACAGATTCCTATTTCAGAAGACATAGTTGATAAAAATAAAGGAAACCTATGATTATTAATAATAAAACCAGCATCATTCAGGATAACCCATAGCAAAATATAATGAAGAAAAAGTGAAGAGCCATTGGGGCTTCTGAGAGCATCAAACACACCACTTTGTGACCTGGTTTGTGTAGTCAGGTGAAGGTTTGTGGTGAGTTGTACCTGAGTGCTGTCTGCAGCAGCTGCTGACCGGAGCTGTTTGGATGCTTTGTCCACCTCCGCCTGTCAAGCAGCAAATTCAAGTTCTCTCTGCTCCAGGACCTTGGACAGACCACAGACCTCCTGAGGACACTGCAAACACAATCATACACTGAATGAGACAAAGCTTCTGTACTTTGCTTGTGTCAATGCTGCTTTTCATGTGGTCAGAGGGGCCAGCATCTCAGGGGGTTAAAGACTTTCATGTCCCAGCAGTGAAAATTTAAATTTATGTTAAAAACTTCTCATATGATAATTTCTGTAGTTTTCATATACATAAATTGTCCAGGATTGAGAGAGACTGTATTATAATCCAGCTAATGTAAACAGTAGTTTATTGTTAAAGGTTTCATTATTACCATTTTTGTGTCCCGACACAAGATTTCCTTACTGCTTTATTTTATTAATATGATTTTTATTTACAAATTATTTAATTAATTTAACATTTCAGTAGAGATGATTTACATTTGTCATAAAAAGCATCACATTTTCTTTAGTGTGTATGGCATCTCAGGTTCCTGTCTAAATTTTCCATTGAGTAGAGAAAATCATAAAATCCCCTATTCTTTATGATTTCAGTATTTACAATGATGTGCAATTTGATGAAAATACATTTAAATGTGTTTTTGTTTTTTTTTCAAAAACTGGCTACCATTCACTTCCATTGTTTGGGAGATTCTGCACTCTGTTTTCCTCCATTTAGTTTGTTAGTCCACAAAACACAATGAGCATGAGCGTGAGTAGATGATGACTGAATTTTCATTTTGGGGTCAACTATCCTTTTTAATCCTGGGGACATCCATCCCTCCTGACTGACTTCTCAAAGCTCCTGCTGCTGGTTGACAGTGTGTCAGACTTACCTGCTGCAGGTGCTCGTGAATGTGTGCGCAGGAGGCCTGGATGTTCCGAGCTGCTGTGATCTTCATCTTCATCTTGTCAAACTTGTTCTCCAGCTGTCGTATTTGCTAAAATTAGAGAATAAAGCAGAAAGTTGAGGTCTGTGGTCAGTGTTGTGATTGTAGAATAACAGCATGACAAAAGCTGAGTTGTTCCAAACAGTTTTAGTAGATGCATGTCCATTTTTAGACAGACTATGTGGTTCACAGTTTGAGGGGTTCAGAAAGTGGGAGAAAGTAATTAACTGTCTATGAAGCCCCATTTACTGGAAATGGTCATTTCATTGACATCCAGTGTGTCAGTATTGTTCATGAGTTGACTACATCAACACTGTTCATACACTGAACCAACCTGGTATCATCCCAATTCATCACATACTTTGATGACTTTTGATTTGTCACTGCCCCTCAGCGTCTCATGATGCACAAGGTATCCTTTAGCTGCTGTATGAGCTGTTACTAGAAAGCCTTTTAAACCTGTGGTTAACGTTGGGAAATGATCACAGTTTGGTTAGGTTTAGCCACAAAAGCTACTTGGGTAGGTTTAGGATCAGGCCATGTTTTTGGTTTAAAATATGTATGTTATGTACCTCACATAATGTCAGAGTTACATGATGTAAGTCATGTGAGGAATGTAATGTAATTATAATAATATCATAATAATCATTTTATTTATATAGCACTTTTCAATTAAAAGCCAAAATTAAAATCAAGGAGCCATATAAGTTCCTAGCAACCCCTGGCCCCATCCCATACAACATTCAAAAACATTTTAGAGCACATAATCAAGTGGCACTGAGCCCATACTTAAACTGATGGAACTCCAAGTGCAGAATAAAAGAAATAAGTTCATATATACATACATAAAATGAGGATATCTCAAATGCATCCAAAACATTAAAATGATGATAGTAAGACAGACACAATTAAAATATGAAATTCATCCATCCATCTTCCTGGTCGCCTCCCTAGGGAAGTGTTCGGCCAGCTGGGAGGAGGTTACGGGGCAGACCAAGGACCAGGTGGATTTATATCTCCACCCTGGCCCGGGAACACCTCAGGATTCCTAAGCCAGAGCTGGTTAATGTAGCCGGGAAGAGGGAAGTCTGGGATCCCCTGCTGGAACTGTTACCTCTGCGACCCGACTTCAGATAAGTGGTTAAAATATGTAATATAATGAGGAAATATCAAACTAACACAATAATGCTAGGATCAAATCATTATGTAAGAGTCTTCTTGACTTTAGGAAAAACATATACAGTATAGTGACAGTGTTGTTGTTTTGGTAGGTGGATGAGTCTGTGAGGCTCCTAAATGTCCTAAATGTCTCTACGTGGACACTTACCTGCTCCAGCATGGCTTCAGTCTCCAGCTCGGGGTTCTTTGCTGTCAGTAACTCCTGCAGCTCCTTCAGCTTAGCTTCTTTCGCCTTCACAGCAAATGTCAGTCTGTTGTGCTTGTTGATCAGGACATGCCTCCTATGCTTCTCAAGTTCAGTGAAATGGAATAAAACACCTTTAGAGAGCACTTTAACAAAAAACAAAAAAAATACAAATACAAATACATTACAAAATACATTACCTCAAGAGACGGTCCAAGCCTGTCATAACTGTCCAAGACCTGATTTCCTGCACTGATCCCTGCTGCAGTCTTGTCTGGAAATGAAAATCAGAATCAGAATCAGAAATACTCTATTGATCCCTGGGGGGAAATTGTTAGTGTTACAGTCGCACCCATTCAAGAAAGACTAGAATATAAGTAAAAGTATATATATAACATATAGAAATACAGTATAAAATATATAAATTAAGATAGAAATATTATGTAGAGATAAAACTTTAAGGAATAAAGTGTCGTTGCCATGGTGACGTGATTGAAGTCACCCGAGATGGCGGTGAATGCACTCAGGTGTTGAGTCTGGAGACAGGCTATGGCGGAGTGAATGACGTCACACACCACCGTCAGGTTGGCAGAGGGAGGGATGTACACAGTCACAATAATGGCATGTGAAAACTCACATGGCAAATAATATGGCCTGAGTCCAACAGCCAACAGTTCGATGTCTGGGCAACAGATATGTTCCGTGACCAGGATTACACCAACGGCTGTTGACTAGAACAGCCAGCTCCCCTCCTTTGGGTTTACCACTCTTGGTGAATTCCCAGTCGGCCCGAACAGTCTGAAAGCCGCTGATGGAGAAGTTGTTGTCCGGTATGTCCTGGTGCAGCCATCTCTCCGTAAAGCACATGAGACTACACTCCGGGTACTCCCTCTGACTCCTGGCGAGTGCTGTTAGTCAAATAAAATCAAATCAAATTTTATAGCGCCAATTCACAACAAAGTTGTCTCAAGACACTTTACATATGGAGTAGGTCTAGATCACACTCAATAATTATATTTACATCCGACAATTGAAACAACTCCCACATAGGCAAGCACTTTGGCGACAGTGGCGAGGAAAAACTTCCTTTTAACAGGCAGAAACCTTGGACAGATCCATGGCACATGGTGGGCGGCGACCTGATGGCACTGGTCGGATTTGAGAGGGAAAAGGAGAAGGAGAAGAAAGAGAGGAGGTGGGAGGGGTGGAAGAGAGAGAGAACAGAACAGAGGCAGAGAGAACAGTAGCAGCAAAACATCAACAGTAGAACTATGTGTAGGGAATAGTAGTACATATAAATATGTAAGCTGTATGCAAATAATAATACTTGTACTAGATGTTACAGTAATGATAGCAGAATTAATAAGTGTGGCGACAACAATGTGATGAATGTTTGATTGATTAAGTGAGTTATAATAATCCACAGTAGAAGGTGCAGCAGTGATCAGTGATCCATGCTTCCATCTTATTAGCCAGTGACCTCAAGTTGCCCATGATGAGGGCAAAAAAACAAAACAGAAAAACTCTCTCTACCAGCATGTTTAGAGAGGGCACAGCTTAACAAAGTTGCTCACAAAAAGTCAGGCAATCATAAAAAGGAGGATAGCTAAAGTTATTAACAATCAGGAGCGACTGTAACAGGCTGCACGCTGCCGGTCAGCGCATACGCACAAAAAAAGGTCATTTTTTTCCTCATTAACATGCCAGTATTCACATCTAACATTGTGCAAGCATCTATATGGGATCACCTACTGTAAGGATCAGGGGAGGAAAAAAAGAGTGAAACAAAGCTGAATGAATATGATCTATGTAGGGGGAATAAACACATGAGTTTGCTGTTTCTATCCAGCTGACCTTTATTTAGCTAAAATTTAACTTTTGAATTCTTTTTTTATCAGTCCCATCCTCAGTTATTGTTAACAATTGATTGAAAATTTTGTGATGGGGGGCTTGAACTTTTGTTGGCTTCCGAAAGGGGGGCATAGTGGAAAAAGTTTGGGAATCACTGAGTCAGATGATTACTGTTGATGATACTTACCATGGTTACTGTTGCTACATGCTTCAAGTGTTCCATTCTATGAAAGAAACATTCTAGGAATGTTGTGGAAATGTTATGTGTTAGCTTGGATTAGAGGATTAGACATTTAACATATGGATTTAGGTTGAGTATTTTGACAACATTAGGTTTTGTTCAGACTGCCAGCCCAAATCTATTTTTGGCACACCCAGATTGTATCCATATTGATTTTAGAACATGTCGACAGCAAAACAAGAAAAAGAAAAAAAGAAAAACAATGACTTTTGTAAACATTGGATGCAACCAGATTCCTACAGATGTTTTCAGCTCATGTCACATTACACTGAGTGGATCTTAAACCGTACCTGAGGTTCAAGCCTGGACCAGAGGCTGAATACACAGAAAAAAAAACTCACTCAAATGGAAACAACTCAAATGTGTGGGTTTTAAATCAACATGTGTGCTGCTTTATTAAGTAGAGCAAAATAGTACAAAGAAGTTTGACAGTCTTCCTTTTCAGTTGCTAAAAACAAGTGAAATCACAAAATCAAACTATTGTAACAAAGGAAGAAAATAATTGAACCCAAAATGGATACAGGGTTTTGAAATTTTCATTGGGCAAAATCAGGATTCATTTATTATGAGTTCAAAACGTTGGATTGGTCTAATTCTACTTTGTTTAAGTCTGGCTGAGGACAGGTGTCCAAAGGGCATAAATCATCTAGTCCAGTGTTTCCTGATTTTTTTTTTCCAGAGGACCCAACTTTTTGACATGACAAACCACTGTGACCTAAGTCTCAGTAAGCCATATTCCATATGAAGAAATTCTGCGAAGAATTCATTTGTGCATAAATGAACCTTCCTGACAATTTTTACTGCCATTTTTGCACCAACCTATATTATCTTGATGCTTTATTGATAACATATACTGTACATGTTTCAACTTTATAAATTAATTTAGGCTGAGTTAACAGGCCATCTCATTATTTTAATTTCCTAAAAATAAAATTAAATGATTTATAAAATGTGCACTGCAGATGTAAATCTTAAATTTGAAGAATTTCCTCAAATAAATTTATTTGGGGACCTAAATAAAATCTCCTGTGACCCACCTGTGGGTCCTGAGCCAGTGTTTGGGAATGACTGGGCTAGTCAGGCATTCATGGGGAGGACAGATTTCAGTGTTTTGGGGTTTAGGACATGGCTAACATAATGATGTCATAATTTATCTACCAATTCAATGCTTTCTTTATGTTTTACATATCACATTCACTGATTTATCACCTGATACATTATCATCAATCATGATAATGAGCTGTGATCCTCAGCTTATCCCAAAATGCAGACTGCTAGGATTCAAAGAACTAGAGCTTTATCTTCTGTTGGCTTCCTTTTTCATGCTGTTGTAACCTTTCTGCCATTCTGAGCAGACCAACATGCAGAACCTTTCAACACTGGGATTCGAAAACAAGGGAAATTTTGTGGCGCCCCACCCGAGGCCATCCCATCACTTCTACCTGTCCACATACATACAGTGAACCCTAAAATCACCACCAGGCAACAACTTGCTTTAACAAATCAGTGCAACAAGTTGCTGGCTCACATGACTTTTCCCTCTGTGTGGTATATTTTGCAAAAAGCATGACTCTCAGTGACATTGCTTTTCATTAAGTGTGGATAAGCCTCCTCCCATTTGATGTGATACTTGCACAAACTTTAAGCCTTTTTAGACGGTACTCCATCCCTGTTGAGGTCATCCTCGCTCTTCTTCCTCTTCTTTTGTTTGCGGGGGACATTTGATTGAATGACTTCTCATGAGAAGTTAGAGCTAATGTTCTACATACTGCCCCCTGCTTTACAGAAGTAGGTCTGGCAGCATATATATATATGTGTGTGTGTGTGTGTGTGTGTGTGTGTATACATATATATTTACTATATACATACATACATTTTTTTTAACATAAGTTAAAAACCAGGAGAATTTACAGGAAAGTATTTAAACAGGAGACCAGCAGGAGAGAAGTGTCAAATACAGAAGAATCCCAGGAAAAGGTGGCAGAAAGTCACTGTAAAGTTTTGTTGTCCTTTTTTCATTTGTAACCCAGCCCACGTCGACTGAAGTGGCAAAACAGAGGGACAGTGACAGACAGACAAACAAACTGTGACAAAGAAAAAACAAGACAAATATAGTTTAGTTAACTAATATCAAGCAATGTTTTTCCAAGACACAGAAGAACAGAACATATAAAAGCTAAAAAGACAAAGTAGCAAAGTATCTACTTTATACTGTTATGTCTTTAAACTACAGGTAAGCAAAACATACATTCACACATTCACACACATTTGTGTTGACATAGTTCCAGTACACATCCGTTTCATGCTCTGTATTGAAACTGATGAACTGCATTGTCCCTGTCACATAAAATACAATTCTAAAAATGTCTTTGGTTGACTTTCATCACTCTGATCAACAACATGGTGGTGATAGTTATCAGCTATCTGGCTTGAAACTAATCGTTCTCACACACAAACAGAACACATGCCTGTTTTGTTCTGATGAGACACACGTCTCATGAGTTTAAAAAGGTATTCAGCTGTTTTAGCTGCTGCTGTATGATCTCTTAAGCAAGATGGCGGCAATTATTAAATCGAATCAATCTGAATCTAATGGCAGGAAGCTGAAGCTTCAATGCTCTCTGTCAGTTTGAAGCATGTCTGCTGTCTGATGGCTAATGGACTGCATCTGTTAGGACATCACTAACTGGGATTTTGTAATTGCAACATGCCTGAAAGTTGAATTATACGTGCATCTTGAAGGTACTGTACCTGTATGATGAACATTGTGACGACACCTGCACCTGTGCTAAGATAATTTCTGGAAAACCAGTCCCTCAGTTTCACAAGACAACCCTGAAAGACAAAGTTTGTGTGGTCGTCCTTATTTTCATCATAAAGTAAAATGGCTTAGCATATACACATATATGAATATATATGCACTAAAATTAAAAAAAACAAACCTAGAATCTGGTTATAAGTCTGATCAAATGGGGGAATACAGAGTATTGTGTGTCTGTTTGGAGATTCTTTTGAGAACCACATGTTAGAAGTCACCTCTTGCCAATTGGCGTGGAGGAGGGTGTCACAGGGGTCCCTGGTACAACAGGAGACTGGGACGTCACCCCTCCAGTCAGCCACACCATGAACTCCACAGCACCTAAACTGCACCCAAAAAAATCACCTCAGTGGAATGAACATGTATTTCATTTGAACAGGAGAAGATGAAGGACTGCTACTTTAATCTACATGAGGGGGTGTCAGACATCTGCAGTGAAACCTTCATACAAAGAGCATTTATACAGAGTTCATTTGACGTTGATCATGTGGAGTAGTGGATCATTTACCAGATACTGGACAGCATCAAAGTCATCCTTTATGGTCTTGTTGCCGTCTGCACTGGACTGTCTGTAGATCTCCAAGCTCTGCATCAGGTCTTTCTCAAAGTATGAGTCAATCTGCACAACAGACAGGTTAGATACATGAGACACTGCTGCCTGCTGGACAGTAAAGACATGAGGACCTCTGGTTTTATGGTTTTATTCTGATACAGTCACTAATTATTAAAAATGTAGTGTGAAATTGTTTAGCCTAATAAAGTGTTTCTAGGGCTACAACTAACGATTATTTTCATCCCTTAATCAGCCGATTATTGTCTTAATTGATTAGTTGTTTGGTCCATGAAATGTCAGAAAATTGTGAAAATGTTGATCATAGTCCAAGATGACGTCCTCAGATGTCTTGTTTTGTCCTCAACTCAAAGATATTCAGTTTACTGTCAGAGAGGAGTAAAGAAACCTTTTTTTAAAAATATTCTTTCAAAATATTTAATATTTAATATTTTTTAAATATTTAATCGATGAATTTCATTCGTTATTAATCTGTTGACCATTTTCTCCATTGATCCATAAAATTAAATAAAAATTCTGTTTACTGTCTGAGAGGAGTAAAGAAACCTGAAAATATTCACATTTAAGAAACGGAAACCTTCAGAGAAGTTTTTTTCTTAAAAAATCACTCAAAATGATTTATTGATTATCAAAATAAATGCAGAACAGTTTAATAGTCAATTAATAACATTATGGTCATTGTTAGGTTTATTAGCAGGGGTGGAAGTTACTAATTACAAATACTCAAATTACTGTAATTACGT
>JAJHUR010093793.1:0-10673 GCA_027495735.1 Lutjanus campechanus | reverse complement strand
CAAGTCCTTGCCTTTCCATTTGTTCATGTTGCTGTTTGTTTTTATGTCTTGTTGACTCTCCATTTGTTCATGTTGCTGTTTGTTTTTATGTCTTTTTGAATGTCACTGTTTTTGTGACGTGTTTCTGTCTTTTATGTGCCGCAGAACAGGAACCTGCTGTAAACCAGTTTTAACTGAGTCAGGCCTGATTAACTGTAACTGATTTTTATTATGTTACTTTTAATCTTTTCCTGTATAAATAAATAAAGAAAGAAAAGAAAGAAAGAAAACTACGTCCGACGTTGTGACTGGAATTTACACCGAGTGCACCAAGCCTGACTCACCACGGTCATAGCTGCGCCTGGTCTTACAATGTGCGTTTATGTGAGTACACACAAATTGCTGATTGTTGCTAAGCAACACACTTCTATGTCGAGCATTATCGTGCATTTACCACGTCTCCCGCAGTATTTTGAAAAGCTCCGTTGGCATAAAACTGAGTACAATCAGCACCTGCAGGGAGAGGGACAGTGCCGCATCTCTGTCTGACAGACGCTGCAGCTGAGGGGAGAGCACTTTAATTCAAACAGCAATTCTGTGCTAAAATGAAATCTTTATCAGTTACTGAATATATATCGAGCGGATTTGTCCTGTCATGGATGACACTTTCTCTTCTGAATGCCCTCTCGTTAATCATCCTGTAAACAGGGTGCGCTGCTACCCCTCTTTCTCTTTTCTGGTCGTGTGATTCCATTAAAATTACCCTGGATACAAGTCTGAGTTTCCTACTTACGCCTGCTCCACACTGGGCGTAAAAGTTACACCCAGGCGGAACACACACAGGGCTTAAGTCTAACTGGTGCACTCATCTTAACCATAAACTGGTCGTAACTTTCCGTTCTAAGTCGGACGTAACGTTACACCCAGGCGTACACCCAGCTGGTGCACTTGGGCCCAGGGGCCTAAATGACATTACCATCAAGAATCGCTACCCCCTGCCGCTCATCGCCTCTGCCTTCGAGCGGCTTCAGGGAGCCATGATCTTTACCAAGCTGGATCTCCGCAACGCTTACCATCTGGTCCAGATCCGGGAGGGGGACAAGTGGAAAACAGCCCTCAACACGCCAACTGGACACTAAGGGCTGGATTTACTAAGATCCCAGTTTGCATGTACTAATTTGCGTGTGCAATCTAGAATTTTGCGCGTGGGGCGGAACCGCAGTTTGCGGGTGATTTACTAAGATTGCGTGCGTAAATGGCAGCGGGCGCAAACGTGTTGGAGACGCCCTATTTAAATGAGGGTTTTGCGTGTTTTCATACTGCGTCTTGCAGCATGGCGAGTTTGGAGAGAAGAAAGCGCAAAGTGAAATCCGACCCTATGGAATTAGAGCTGTCGGTAGATGAAGCCAGTAAACACTTAAATGAGCTACAGCAAAGAAATCTGACTGTCGCACAAAGGAACGCTATATGGGAAGAAATTTGTGAAAAAGTGAATGCTGTTGGTAAAACGATGCGAACAGTGGATGAAGTGAAAAGAAGATATCAAGATATCAGAAGACGAACAAAAGAAAAATTGGCGTGGTATAATAAAAACGTCTGCAAATAAAACAGGTGGGGGCACAGTGGATGAGATGCCTCTGACCAGCATTGAGGAACAGGTGCACTGTCACCTTACAAAACATATGAATCAATATGAAACATGCTCTTGTTTTTAATGTAAAAAAATATTTTTACAAATTGACTCATCTCCAAACTCGCCATCTAGCAACTTGGAAAACAGAAAACTTTCTCAGAATAAAAGAATCATGTACTGACCCGGGATATTTTGGTGACGCACAAACGCACTGCACATTCAGAAAAACGGGATCTGGAGATCCCAGCTGTAATAACTACCGTACGCTGGAATGACTCAGATGCAGAAAAATGTAAAAATGTGTTTTGTCATTGCAGGTATTGCGTGACTCCTTCTCATGGTTCCAAATCAACTCTGAGTTCCTCCAACCGCACCAAAATGACAATGCTGGATAGGCGATATGTTTTAATGATTGTTTCCTCGTTCATTACAAAAATGTTCACGCAAGGGTGAAAAATGTGTTCTCTGTGTCCCCTTTCATCGTTGCGATGTCTCCTTCTTGCAACAATAACCTCATAAATGTGTGCGCAATTACGCAAACGAACTGTTTGCACGTGCCTTTGACACGTGTTAAATATAGACGCAATTTCTATGAGCAAAATTGCTTTCAAGTTTGATAAATCGCTTTGCGTGTGCTAAATTAATGCATTTACATTTTCTCCTCCCAACACACGCAAAATTGCGTGTGAACACCCCATATTGCATATTCATCATGGCAGACGTAGTAACCGGATGCAGACGTGCTATTTTGCACCTTTGACAGACCCAACCCTGTTAGTAAATCAGTTTGTACTTTTTTTGCGTGCGCAATGAGTTTGCACGCGTTTTACTACATGCAAACCTTTAGTAAATCCGGCCCTAAGAGTACCTGGTCATGCCCTTCAGCCTCACCAATGCCCCGGCCGTTTTCCAGGCACTCATAAATTACATTCTAAGAGACATGCTCAACAAGTCCATGTTCGTTTATCTAGACGACATCCTGATCTTCTCCCCGTCCAAGCAGGAGCACGTGCATCATGTCCAGGCCGTGCACCAACCCCATCGTTCCTGGGGTACATCATTGGTCAAGGCAGCATGGAGATGAACCCCACCAAGGTCTCAGCTGTCACCTCCTGGCCCCTCCCGGATTCCCGGAAACAGCTGCAACGCTTTCTGGGGTTCGCCAACTTCTACCGGAGGTTCATCCGGGGTTACAGCACTGTGGCTGCTCCACTCACAGCCTTCACCTCCTCCAAGGTTCCTTTCCGCTGGTCCCAGGCGGCTGAGGAGGCGTACCAGAACCTCAAGGCCTGGTTCACATCTGCCCCTATCCTCCTGGTTCCCAACCCCGAGAGGCAGTTCGTGGTGGAGGTGGATGCCTCCGATGTGGGGGTTGGAGCCATCCTCTCTCAACGGTCAGCAGAGGACCAAAAACTGCACCCCTGTGCCTTCTTCTCCTAGCATCTGTCTCCGGCAGAGAGAAATTAAGACATTGGGAACCGGGAACTGCTGGCGGTGAAGCTGGCATTGAAGGAATGGCGTCACTGGCTGGAGGGTCTGGACTGACCACAAGAATCTGGAGTAAATCCGTTCGGCCAAGAGACTGAACTCCCGTCAAGCCCGGGGGTCATTATTCTTCACCAGATTCAACTTCTCCCTCTCCTATTGGCCGGGTTCCCGCAACGTCAAGCCTGACGCCCTGTCTCGCCAGTTCATGGGGAAGGAGGACTCCGCCTCTAACCCTGACACCATCCTCTCTGCTCCCCGTCTGGTGGCTTCCCTCTCCTGGGAGGTGGAGGAGCGGGTAAAAGCCGCTTTGGAGAACCAGCCGGGTCCCAGTTCCTGTCCCCTCGACTGCCTGTTTGTCCCTCAGGATTTAAGGTCTGATGTCCTGCAATGGGCCCACGGCTCCCGGCTCACCTGTCACCCTGGCATGCAACGCACTAAGGAGGTCCTGCAGCGATGGTTCTGGTGGGCTAGCTTGGAGGAGGACTCCAGGGACTTAATCAACGCCTGCCCGATCTGCTGTCAACATAAATCCTCTCATCGGGCCCCCGCCGGCTACCTGCAACCACTGCCTGTGCCACATCGGCCCTGCCCTTTCTCAAGCCTGAAGACCAGAGACTGTGTGTGGGCTGTTAGCTTGAAGTTTGCTACGTTTATTCACCCGCTCAAGTTCCTGTTTGTCTGCCCAGTAAATAAAGGTCATTACCAACTGTTCCTGATTTCCAGAGTGCTGCATTTGGGTCTTACACACACCCGTTACAAGTATATCATGTACACAGTAAACTGCACAGCTTAATAAGGAACAAAAAATCAGTAAAGAAACTTACTACAAATAACCCAAAAATGTCATGTGTGCAGTAACTATTGTTACAGTTGTAGCAGGAAACAGCAACAATGATTTGTTACATTTAGAAAATGAATATATGAAAATGAAAATAAAACATGTTTTTTAAGTTATTGTAAGAACTTGATGGCATTAATAATGACATTATTAAGTACTCATATCGGTACTTTACTCCATTCTGTTTTTACAGCATCCCAACATTTTTGGAATCAGGCTGTAGTATAGTCCATATTATTAGAAATGAGATCTTACATTAAGCATAGTCACCCTCTGATAAGAATCCTCGTGAATCATTCAGATATCATTCAGAGTCTGGTTAAGCTGCGGGACATATAAATTTAAATAACTTTTTGTTAAAGCCAGGGGTGGAAGTAATTAATTACAAATACTCAAGTTACTGTAATTAAGTAGTTTTTTGGGGTACTTGTACTTTTATGAGTAGATTTTCAAGTCTGTACTTTTACTTTTACTTAAGTACTCATTAATCCATGTAATCTACTTAGTTACTTTTAAAATCATGGTTAAGTACCGAGTACAATTTTAATTAATATCCAAACCTTTCATCTGCATTTCTGTAGCCAATAAGGTGATCTGATCACAAACTGACAAATGAAAACCAGGATATATGGACGAAAAACTAAACAAAAAACAAAAAAAGGATGTCAATGATTGATCTTCAATTGATTTTGCATTAAGAATTTAACCAGTTAGAAATGTAGTTATGGATATTAAGTAAACTATATATTAAGTATATAATTAAGTATATGATATAATTTATTGAAAAAGGAAATAAAAACTTAAAAATGAGAAAACAAAACAAACAATCAAAATGAGGGAAAACACTTGTTTTGTGTCTTATCAATTATTTATGATTAGTTGTTAGCGTTTTAACTATTGGTAAAGTAAAATACACAGTTTGTAACCCTAGTCTGGAGAGGTCATGTTGACATCATCGGTTAAAAGTAACTAATACTCTGAGTACTTTTTTTGACGAATACTTTTTACTTTTACTTAAGTATTTTTCCAACACCAGTACTTTTACTTGTAATTGAGTAATATTTTAGCAATGTAACAGTACTTGTACTTGAGTACAGATTTTCAGTACTCTTTCCACCACTGGTTAAAGCTAACATGTGTAATGCATATATTTTGTGAAAGTCTTTTTGTCTCCATGTCTATGTTACTGATTATGTGGAATTACAAAAAACACATAAAAAAAAAGATTTTTTAAACACATAAAAAAGATGTTTTTAGATATTAAATATATATTGCTTTTATTTCCTCATTATTTAATTACTTTTGACCACATTTTCAACACGACTTATTGTCATCTTGGGGATTCTTGTATTTCAGCATCAGTCGGTCTGAACCAATGCATTTGCTGCTTATGCTTTTAGATATTAAAAAAACAAAACAAAACAGTACTTGGTTTGCTGTGTAAGAACATCAGAAGTCTTCTCCCAAATGATTTAATAAGAACATTGGCAAAAGAACTGTTGATGATATTGTGGTCTTATCTGAAACATGGCTAAAAAATCTGTCAGGCATCTAATATTTTTAGAACTGAACAAATAAAGAACAAATAGGAGGGCAAATTGCCATTTACTAAAGTCTGATGTTCCACCAAAAAGGAAATATCAATATTTTAAGGTTAGCTCATCAGTTCTCTTTTCATATAATAAAACAAAAGATACAAAGATACACAATGAAAAAAGGAACCCACCTAACATTGACATTAAAGACAGCTGTATGAAGGCCACAAATTTAATTTTTAAAATATCTAAAAGAGAATACAAGGTCCAAACAAAACGCTACAAAATAAATTGACCAAGGAAGAAAAAAGTAACATTGATTCCCATAACATACTGTATACTTGCACCACTTTCATACACTGTTATTCAGCCTGTTCTCATCCCAAAGCCATATAATACAGACATTTTGTCACTCCCCTTGGCGACTCAGACAGATGGACAAGGTACCCGTTAGCAGCTGTAACAGATGCACCGTGCTTTCAATGACTTCCATGTAAACTCATCCACAGCTCTATGAGATGCACTGGGTTTTCAATGTAGTATAACAAGGGAAAAGGTCTGTGTGTGGATGTATATAGTATGTGTCACATGACTTATGTCATGTGATGTATTTATGTCACATTTATGTCACTTGTTGTATGTAATGTAGCATACTTATTTTAACCCAAAAATTTTTATTTTCCTAAACCTGTTAAAAAGGCTTTCCTGCAGGTCTCATACAGGGTACTATGTGCATCAGCATGAGATGCCAAGGGCCGTGACAAAGCAGGAGTCAAGAGAAAAGTCGATCTCACGAGACTTCCGCACGTGCGGCCATTAGGATATATACGAAGTCTCGCGAGATCGACGCCATGTTTACAGCTTACCGGCTACATGCTACAGCTGACATTTCTGCAAAAAACATGGCGTAAATGGCGTCTTTTGCAGTTAATTTTTAATGTTGCAGCTCGCGGACACTTGGATTACACCACACAAGCAGGATGGAGACGTTTTGTGTTTTTTTGTGTTCTTTTTTTAACGTTTTATCTGTGGGCACCATTCACTGCCATTGTACTGGATGAGGCTGTTACCCTGTTTCTCCTAAAACTCCAGGATTGTTTTGTGAACTGAAGACCACCCATCATCACATCGGCATAGTGGTGAGTACATATTGAGTGGGTTATCATGTAAAGTGGAGTATCACTTTAAGGCTATTCCTGGCTATTGTATGGTCGGGAAAATTAAACAGACATTATGGGACTCAGGTTGGCCAAGCGATGGGTGACCAGAGACTGTTGTGCCTACATCTTACAGAGACCCACAGAAGACTCCGGCAGTACAGGAAAGCTACTGACCATATTGTCTATCTTGTTGCTGCTGTTTTAATGATGCAAATTCAAAAAATGCACTGAGGAATTATTTCCTGGATGTATATGTGTATATGTATACACTGATCGGGCATAACATTATGACCACTGACAGGAGTGAAAGCGCCAAAAATGGGCATGTGAGCATCAGAACTGGACCACGGAGCAATGGAAGAAGGTGGCCTGGTCTGATAAATCATGTTTTCTTTTACATCACGTGGATGGCTGGGTTCGTGCGCTTACCTGGGGAACTGTTAGAGAAATTCTAGAAAAGACACAGGAGCAAAGTCTGAGAATCAAAAGGAGAGGATATTTAATGAAAAGTTGCAAGCAAGGGAACAAGTTACACACAGAATCTGCAATGTAATTGTTCAAAGATACAGTGTTAACATGAGTCTTTTTATACAGTGAAACGGGCAGAGATTTGACATTCCTGCTGACGTTCTGGTTCTGTGAGCTAAGCTGTGTATCTTACAAGCGAAGATGAACATGGTGTCTTTGAAAACACAACAAGAGATTCCTTTATCACACATTTGTACGGTCATGAACCTTCTTCACACGCCTGCACATGATAAATAAAGTATAAGTCATACTTTTCCAATATTTCCCTCCTGTTTTTACTTTAAATATATACAGAAGAATATCAACAGAATAGAATAGAATAGAATAGAATAGAATAGAATATCAATAGGAAAACAAAAAATAAATAACAGACAGAAATCAGTAAAGTGTAAATAATAGAAATCAGGGTTACTTATACAGTATATACATACATGTAAGTCAGAGTATTTCTCTGATATTATTACAAGATACAGACTTTAAATCAACATCATCATCATCATCATCATCACTTTGTACTTGTTGATACATCATGGTTTTTGTCATAGCAGTATCAATCAGTCTTTGAATTAGTCCTCTAATACACGGAATGCAACAACAACCACAGACAGCTATATCTTTAAAGCTGTCACAGGTAAAGTTTACAAATCGCTGTTGATTGTAATAGATGTAATTTATCCAGTCTACATTCTTGTTGACTGTAGCCTATTTCATCAATGTACATGTGTGAATCAAATGGAGCGGAGGTTGAGATGTAATTTGAATGTATGTTTCTGTGTGACAAAGTCTACTAACGGCAGAACATAGAAATCATGACCAGTTGGATCAGAGCACATTTCCCCTTCCAATCATAAGGCATAATAGATCGAAGTACTCATCCCCCACAATACCACCATACGGCAGCTCGAGAAATAGTCTGATTCTTCAGCCATGAATCTTGAATGCCTGTATTTCTAGCAGACAGAGTGACATTACACCACGACAGCTCTCCCACATCCTGCCTTGTACCTGTCCTTCTAATGCCGGTATCATTTCATGCATATCGGCTGAAGTAAGGAGGTCGAGTTACTGCAGTTGGGGGGAACAGATCCTGTTTCAATAGTTATTCTGTCTATCAGTGTTAAATTGTTAAGGTTGCACAATTTTTTTTTTCGAGTTAATGGATTAGAGCTCTCTCCCAGTGATCTTTTACCCATTTTGATCTTCCGTCCTGCTGAGATTTCATCCGTGGATGCAGTTGTCGCATTAAGTGGATGCTGCTGCTCACTCCCTCGTGCCTCATACCATACAATAGGAAGAACGATAATGAGAGTTAGAGAAAGTAGAAAACAGACAGTACCTCTGAATTCAAAGAGTCCTGGTTGTCTAAATGGATGTCAGGGCCGTGGTCTATCCATGATGAACTATCAAGTAGACTAGAACTGTGGCTATTGATATTACTATCAACAGAATAGATATTACTGTAATCGTTCTCCTTTGGTGCTTTTTACTTCATTTAATGAATGCTTTCCCACCTGATGTTTCACAAATTGGAACTGAAATATGATAATATGATTATTTAGCATGTGAAATTCTACTTTGCTCAGTCATTTTTATTTATTTATTTCTTTATTCATTTTTTTCCCGTGGTGTCATTGCCCTCTATTACCTCAGTGTGTATTCTTCACTGGCTCCCTGCGGCTGGGTGCACCTTATGCCTATCACCCCCCGCATCGGAAAGTACTCCTACAGTATTGTTGTCACTTCCCAAGGGTCCAGACTCACATCACTGAGGTGGCGGGTTCAGAAACTTACGGTTCACCTGCTGTTGCCAGATAATGAGCCCTCTGTGACAGATGGACCCAGCAGCTTCTCTCTGCTGTTGGTGTGGTCAGGAGGACTTGGAATGGTCCTTCCCACTTTAGACTGGACCAGGTTTTTTTCTTAATGACTTTGATGAACACCCAGTCCCCTGGTTTCAACGTTGGTGCAGTTTGGTCAGGTTCCTGTGTTGGAATAGAATTAGCAGATTGAACATCTCTGTTAGTTAACATCGTTCTCATATAATCAGCTAGAGTCTCTTCTGCTGCTTCATCAGGTCTGGTGAATGGTCTTAGTTCTGGAATGACATAAGGTCTTCCATACATCATTTCAAATGGGGTGAGACCTGTGCTTATTGGTGTTACATGCATATTCTAGAACATGCGCAACAACAAGTTGCAGCAAGTCTTAGTAGCTCTTAAGGTCTTTGTTGTTTTTGTCGATTTTTGTTGATTTTTGTTGATTTTTTTTATTTACATCTACTGATGGATTCTGTGGAAAGAAGAGTTTATACGAGAGAGGAGTTTTTTTCGTTGAGGTGGAGCAAATCTGAAGTGTGTTGCCCTGTTCCAGCTGAGATAAGGAGGAGCTTTCGTGGTTGCCGTGCTGGTGCAAAGTTAAAGGCAAGGAAATGGAGATACAAGCCCGTTCTGCCATCAGTCATTATGGGGAATGTCAACTCTTTGCCCAACAAATGTGATGAGTTGGAGATTTTGGTGAAGACTCAGAAAGTATATCGTGAGTGTAGCCTGATGTGTTTTACTGAGACCTGGTTGAATAATAACATCTCGGATTCCATTGTGGATATACCTGGCTTCACTCTCATAAGGTCAGACAGAGATGCAAAGGCCAGTGGCAAGAAAAAAGGAGGAGGACTGGCTTTATTTGTGAACCAGAGATTGTGTAATCCTGCACATATTGCTGTCAAGGAGAAGATATGCTGTTCAGATATTGAATTATTGGCAGTTGGTATGAGGCCATATTATGTACCAAGAGAATTTGGTCATATAATAACAATACTTGTGTACATCCCTCCCAAGGCAACGGCTGATGTTCCATGTGAAATGCTGCATGATATTGTTGCTAGGATACAGACTAAACACCCTGATGCACTTATAATAATATCTGGAGACTTCAATCATGTTACCCTCTCCTCCCACCTGACTGGATTTACACAATTTGTTAACTGTGCCACAAGAGAAAACAAAACCCTTGATCTGCTGTATGCCAATGTCAAAGAAGCTTACAGAGATACTGCCCTACCACCACTGAGCAGGTCAGATCACAACTTGGTTCTTCTGCAGACCTGTTACAAACCCTGTGTGCAAAGGGAACCTACAACTACACTCAATGTAAGGAAATGGACACCTGAGGCTAGTGAGGCTCTAAAGGACTGCTTTGAACGCACTGATTGGGAGGTGCTTCTGGAAACAGATGAGAACAGTATGGACATTGATAGACAGGCTGATTGTTTCACTGAGTACATCAACTTCTGTAGAGACACAGTCATACCTACAAAGACTGTACGCTGTTTCCCCAATAACAAACCCTGGATCACAAGTGACATAAAGGCAATCCTCAATCAGAAAAAGGAAGCTTTTAGAGAGGGTGACAAAGAACGGCTCAAACAGGTGCAACATGAGCTGAAGAAGAGATTGACGATGGCAAAGGTGGAATACAAGAAAAAGATAGAGAAGAATTTACATCATAACAAC
>JAJHUR010093791.1:4397-15255 GCA_027495735.1 Lutjanus campechanus | reverse complement strand
TGTGGGTTGCTTTTTTTTTTTTTGGTGAAGCTGGAAACTCCATTAAGAGTCGTACCATCAGTGTTAATTTTGACGGCGAATTTTGATTTAGTTTTAATAATATTTGGGTGAACTTAACTCTTTCTCTGCCAGCATTTTTTCTTTTTAAACTTGCCAGCCAGCACCAGAATTTTTGACAAAATTCACTGATTTTTTTTTTCAACACCAACAGAATATTCAGTTCTATGAATGTGTTAACATGGAAAATATCAAAAGAAAGAACAAATGTGAGTTTCAGATGCAAAAAAAAAAAGTTTAGTTCGCCCCGAACCCTTTATTTTTTTATAAGCACTTGAACTTTAGTTGGCTGCATAAAAAAAAATCCTATTCTCAGACAAAATACTGTTTTTGTGAAAGAGACATTTTTAAGCAGAATATTGACCATATTGACCTCATGTTTTTATTTTTTATTTTATTTTATTTTATCACTTTAAATTATGTGCGTGACATTTCTGTCACCAGTGTGGCTAACGTTAGCTGCGTATACTCCATCTGTATATTTCATCCATATATAAAATCATCTTAATGAATGAATGAATTTCGGCTGTTCTCTTCTTCTTCGGCTGACAAAGTTTTGTCAGATGATCCGTCACAGCGCCCCCTACTGCCCGGCACTGAAAACAGCAATTGACAGAATATCTCATCACTGATGAGGAAACTGTTAATATCAGAAGATTTTAGTCCACTAAATCTACGGTACATTTATTTAACCGCAATCAGCAGTGAACGTGTTAAACACTGGATGAGGTTTGGCGATGAGCCATCGTCATGAAATCTGCTCACCTGCTACATGAACTGAGAAACTTTCCATCTCTTCTTATTTCTGCTCACTGATCCATTAGTGTTTCCTCGGCGAGCACGGCCGACTAACTAAAATTACAGACAGTACATATATTTTTAGATTCTTTTCTGGCAGTTTGGCCTTCATTCAATAGCCGACTTTGTGGAGACAGACAGAAAACAGGAGGAAGATATTTACTGAGGTCTGTTTTCTTTCATCTGGAGAACAAGATTTTTAGGCGAGAGCATCTCTGCAGAACTACAGTATTTCATTATAATGTTGTTTTCTAACACATTTTTCCTCATCAAAAAAATTGCGTTGGTCCTGGGTCTGTGGTTCGGATATTGCACTCGGCCATATTGCAGTTTTGATAATATTGTGATTAATTGGCTGTCCTGATCCATACCCTAAACTATAAGGCTGAACGATTTTTAAAAAAATATCTAATTGTGATTATTTTGACTGAGATTGCAATCATGATATGATTTGCGATCATTTTTGCATCATTATTCTTTTTTTTTGATTGGAAAAACATTTATTTGTAGGAATCTGATGTTTTTTTTTTTAAGTCAGTAGAATCTGATTTGTAGGACAGGACATCTAATTTATTTAAAAGTTTTTTGGCACATTTTGCCTCTAAGCTCCTGCACCTCCTGCGATTTGAAAATTGCAGAAAGCCGTATTGCAGTTTTGATAATATTTCGATTAATTTGCGCAGCCTCTGCCCTCAACACTTCCCTCACCAGCCTGCTGTGTTTGTCTTTGCTGAAGAGGTTGAACATGTTAGAGGTGATTTTTTTCTCCAGCAGTGTTAAAGACCACAAGTCATGAAAGTGATGTTTTTGATGTCAGAATTGAGGACAAACATTTCTTGCTGTGAGTGGTTTGTTCATATTAATGTTAATTTCTCCCTCTCTTGTTCTGTCTGAATGTCTGGACTGTTTCATGAGGAGCTCACAAATGAGAGAGAATCAGTTTGGCTTCATGCACAGACAGTTAAATTAAACAGTGTGAAATAACTGCTTGAGACACACACACACACACACACACACACACACACACACACACACACACACACACACACACACACAAACACACACATGCAAATATGTTGTACCCATGCACAAGTGATGTCTGATGTGTGGCTGCTCATTTTCACCACCAGCCTTCAGTCAAACACAGTCAGAGCTGAAGAACCTGATCCGCTGCACTGTGACACCTGCACACACACCTTTCTGTCTCTCTAACTCCTGCAAACAAAGTATGAAAAGTTTATAAAAATTAAAAGTTTTCTACTTTAATTGGTTGAATAAGAAAAAAAAAACAGAATGTGATTATTTCTACAAATCAGGTTTAAACTCTTAATTGGTGAGGCTGAATTTAGACGGTTGCTATGCCTTCAAAGATTCAGCGTTAAAAACAGCTCAGTGTCTCCTCACTGTAAATACAGTCTGACTCCTTTGTGTTTCAAATAATGAACTCAGTCACTCATCGTGTACCCGGAACTAATTAAAAGTGTTCAACTTTGACATTTCTATATGAATACGTATGTATTTTCATTTTTGCTTTCTCACTTTAAACTGTTTGTGTTTCAGTTTTGTGTTTATATGAAGGCTGGAATAAGAAATAATGATGATGTGATGAAGGTAAGCGAGAAGAAAAATATAAAAATGAGTTCACTGCAAGAACTGTTGTGATAAAGATTAAAACATAAAATCATTAAGGCTGGGCTGCACCAACAAGGATTCATTTTTAAACCTGAGGAGGTTCAACTTTTAAAACAGAATAATTATCTGCTGAGCCATCATGACCAGGCTAACTAAGCTAATCAACTGTTTAACTAGCTAAAACAAAGCAATATAGCATTTTTCTTCTTCTTCTTTAGATGACTAGCAAACAATCTGACAAACTACAGAGCAGCCCAAACTGTCACCACCCTCGTCTTTTATACTTGGTCCCAGCAGCACTCGGATTTATTTATTTTTATTTATTTATTTTAAGCAAGAATCTCCATATTGATTCAAATCTGTTTAATTTCAGTTTGCATAAATAAAAAAATAAAAAATTAGATTAATTCTAATTTGTGCTCGAGAGACCTGCGTGCTTTTAAATCTGGATTAAATCTGGAGTTTCACTTAACTTTGATTTGACCTAATCTTACATTAAATTAATCCTTGTTGGTTCAGGAAGTGCAACTGTAATAAAATTCAGTGCCTTTATGTTTTAGTGAATATTTAGGCACATTTATGTTGAAAATTTTGGTTTAATTTGATTATATTTACCTGATTATAAGCAGCTGCTGGTTATTTGTGAAACTGTATATTAAGATTAAGATCATTTTAAATCAATCCTGTACATCTTAGTTTTTTTCCACAAACTATTCATTCTGCAGGAGGTCATGTATTGTTTTGGTTTTTGTGTTAAAACATAAAAATTTAAAATCCAGAGTGGAGAACTGAGGTTTTTCAGTGAATAGAGACATAATTGGCAGAGGCCTGCAGCAGTAGGAGGGGCTCTCTGTGAAATACTTGGCTGCTGAAGGCGATGGCGCATTATATTTGGGTCAAAGATGGAAAATATGATATAAAGCTCGGCCGTTATAGTGGAGAGCTGCTGAACAAATACAACAAAAGGTTCAGTCGGTTACCTTGAGTTTGTAACAGTGCTGGTATTTTTTGCCACACACCGTGCGTTTTCAGACAGCCCCCGGCTCGCTTCCCCCTCGGTGTTCTCCTGTTGCCATGGTGAACGGCTCCTTTGGCCGCAGCGACGGCAAAAAGAAATTAACACCAGTCTTAATTAGACTGCAAGGCTTCAATTTCCACCTTCGTCCCTCCTGCCTCCTCCTCCTCCTCTCCTGACCTTCTCCTCCCTCTCATCACTCCCCTCTCCCACCTGAAAGGCAGCCTGGCATATTAACACCAGCCACCAGGCATAATTAATGAGACCAGTCAGTCACAGTTGGCCCTCTGAGATTATGAACAGTTCCAACTTCCAAAATGATACACTCTGTTCCTGCTTTATGTAATTATGTGTTATGTAAAAAAAAAAAAACTAGAGTACCCAGTCTGAGAGTATAATCATTTTGGTCATTTCAGAGTTCAGTCTCTCCGAGTTCTTTTTGAAAAAGTTTTCAGTTCGGTCATTTCCTGAGACTCAGACGAAAAGATTAATGTTTATGAGGCTTTTCAACCGACGCTTCAACTGATTTTTACTCTGAAAATGTCAGTTAAACTACTTCAGCTGACATTTCAGCTGCTGTCGCTGCTTACACACCAACCAGTACTTCAACTAATATCCAGGAATATGAATTCCTAAAACATCTAGTCCACTTCACTGGAGCGCGGCTCGATGGTCCTGATCTCATACAGTCCCTTTAGGATTTCACAGGCTGTTTTGGGGACTGTTGCAGCCTAAAATGCCTGATGTGACATCTTGCATGTGGCAGCTTTTCTAAAAAAAAAAAAAAATGCGACGCATGTTGCAGTGTTTTTAGGCTTTTTTTTGCAATGAATCCATGCGAGCAAGTGAAAACTGTAAAAGAAAGTTGCAATATTTTTTACCCTCTGCCTGTATTCCCTTATTTCTCTAATTGTTTTGATGCTTTTATTATGATGCATTAATGAACAGCTGAGATAAATCCTGCTGACTCTGCCTTTAAGTGCAGAGCGCTCTACAGGTGTGCAGATGCCTCACACGTTCTCCAGCCTTTGCTACTTTTGTCTTCCCAGGAAAACCCTGTATGTCAGTCAGTGTGACCACTCAGGTTTCTTCCCATCATCCTCTAGTGTCATTTATTTTTGTCTCACATAGTAACAAGAGGATCATCTCATTAACTGTAGTAACAACTGATAAGATGAACCCCGTGAACAGAAAAGTCCTGATGGGTCCGTTGACAGTCTGATGTTTGTCAGGCTCGGTTCTGTCTGTCCAACATGCTGTTTGACTCTTGTGTGACTGATTGTAGTTTAGATGCGTTAACAAACCCTGAAGCTTTTCCGACAACATTTCTCATCGTTTGTATTCAGTACTGATTCTACATTATGCTGATTTAGTGCATGAGAACACAACCAAACGCCTCCTGTTAACGTGTGAAGGATGAGTGTTAGACTGCTCTGAAAGGTGTGAGTTTCTTGTTTGTGTTGAGTTTGTACTTCCTGTCCTGCAGCAGACGGCCAGCGGCCCTCGTTTCCACTATGGTTTCTGTCCTCGTGTCAGTCCGGGTTCTAACCGCTTTCACTGAGGTGTTTGCTGACGATATGTTCTGATAAAATCAGCCAAAGTGTTGGCAGATCGGTGAGAAGTCCTTTCATGGATCCCGAAGCACTTTATCGAGTCGAACTCCGCCAGACGAGACATCATGACTGAATTCCATGTAGCTGCTGTGGTATCAGCTGGGTCTGAGTTTTGTGCGTGCTGGCTCATTGTCCTGCTGTCATGGCTGACTGGGATACATGAAAAGAACTGAGTCATCGTTTATAACACCTGCGCTTCTCCTGCAATGACAAGTCAAATGTCTGCTGTGAAAAAGACACATAAAGACCGTGTTTCCCCGAGGACAGGTGTCTGCAGCGTTTACGATCAAAAGAGACGTTTTTAGCCAGAAAAAGGAAAAAAAAAACTGTCTGGAGACGCAACTATTAAATTCTCTCTTCTTTTTTTGATTTGGCATCCATAGTTATCTTATGTTGACTCAAGAAGACAAACCACCACCAAAATGTAGAGGAACAGACACAAAGCCACAGACACAGGCTCTAACACACACTTTAGTTGACTAAATATTGTTTGATGTATAGGCTACATATTTTTACAGTTTAAGAATGTAAGAATCAATTTACACACAAAAAAAATAGTTGAGACCGCTCAACATTTGAAGGCAGTGTTCTGCAGTAGATTTTTGCGTTGAGCTCTGAACCTGATTTGTCTTTACTTTGGTGCCCATCGAAAATTTTTAAATCCAACTTTTTTGGTTTCTAAAAACTCAAAGATTTAAGTTTATCTCACGGAGAGAAGTTGATTATCTCCACAAAAGATTTGTAGTTGGTGAAACTTTTTTCAAAACTTAAGAATCTGACTTGCGCTCGAAACTCAAAAATCTATTGCAGCCTTGAAAGTTTGAGTTTTCTCAAAACCTACAACGATAATAATTCAAAGTCTTCAAAGTCACAGGGAGCCACTGGAGAGCAGCTGAAGAGCCGACGGCTGCAGACCTCCGTCCTGGCAGGAGGTGCAGCGGCAGAGGTGAAGCACGTGTTGTTTTCGATATTAAAATAATTTACATTTAAAGGTCAACTTTATTGTGACATATGCAAACATACAAAGTACAATCACAGACTCACGTTCAGTCTCTGTATATTCTGTCCTAGTATTAGAAGCAGTGGGCCGTCCCGACCACTGTGCTGCAGTGATGTTGACATGAAGCATCCATGGTGCTAAATAATGTACGAGTTCTAAAATAAACACATGTGGTTAAAATTTCCATGTCGTCCACCTGCTGCTTCCACCTGAGTTATCGGTGCCAAACCAAACCAACCAGTTTCTGTTTCACCACATTTACCACGTGATGGTGAAGGTCTGGAAAATGTCGTTTTCAGAGCCTTTATCAGTTCACCTGTTCTGTCGTTCAGGTGTGAGGACATGTTGGACCTGCCGTATTTATTTTGTGGTTGAATAACTGTGGGGAGATTCAGTCTTGAAGGTTTAAAGTGATACCAAATGACCTGTTGAGACGTTTCTTTGAGCAGTGAGGATTTTCCTGCTGTTGAACTGAGGAGTGAAGGACAGTTTGTTGAGATGAATAAACCGTCTCTCGCTCTCTCCGTCTGTGTGACTGCTGCACTTTGTCTCCTCTTCCAAGTTCAACAAGAAAAAGAAAGACGAAAATTAAGTTTCCACCTACACTGTCACCTTATGCACTTAAATAAATATCTTGTGAAACAAACAGCTAAAAAAAAGCAGTGAGTGAAATCTACTTTTCTGTTAATGAGTTCAGTTTACAGCCCGACATCTTCACATAATGAAATTAAATCAAACACTTAGTTTTCTCTCTTTGTTCTTCTTCATTTTGTTTTTTTTACTTAACTCTGATTTTATTCAGACTCCTGGAAGGTCCTCAGAGTTCCTGAAGGGAGACGTCCAAATTCATCTTTGATCCAAACAGTGCAGGATTTTAAGTTGCAACAGTCTAGCACGGTTGCACATAGGTATCTGTATACCTTAATTTTAAAATTAATATATTTTTAGAGTCAGAAAATGTTTGTGTCCATCTCCTCCAGCCGGTAATCGCGGCACTGATTGGGTTGCGGTACCACAGGCCATGCCGTCCTCCCCCCCGCCCCACAAATAAGATGACTGATTGGCTCAGTACAGCTGCTGTCGACCATCATGAACCAATCATAATCAGACATGATTCAGAGGAAACATTTTGTCTAAATGTTGTCCAGCGTCACATAAGTGCAGTGAAGACAGAAAATCATAACCTCGTCCCATTTTAGAGTCAGAAAGTACAAATAGTGTTTTACTCAAAGTTTACTGAGTTTGCAAAACTACTTCAACTAAGTTTGTCATAAGTGTCGATACTTTTCCCATACAGCATGTTTAAAAATAATATCATACTGACATTTGATGGTGACATCAGCACTGTGTGAAGGTTGTTGATAAAAATAAAAAATGTAGTGTATTAATTATCCTATTTTGTTTGTCTAGGACGTTTTTTTCCCCCTTTTTGCTGTTTTATTGAAAGAGATGTTGGTTTATTTTTTTCTAAATACTTAATTATTATCAAGGTTTAAAATGTTAATGTCATAACAACTCTACAAGAAACCATATCTGCAAAAACTGTCAGGCTCGTCTTTATTAAAAGACAAAACCAACAACATCCGAAACAGACAGAAAAAAAGAAATGCAGCCACGTGTAGAGAAGAAAAAGACGGAGCAACTGTGTAAAAAACAGGGATGAGCCATGCGATGCTCGGGTGTGTGCGTGGCTGCTGTGGTCAGTGGAGCAGCTTCAGCTCTGCGTCACGTCTGTGTGAGTTCAGTGATACAGTCAGACTCAGTCTCTGGTATCAGGAGCGGTGGGACCAACTCCAGTCCTGAAGCAGCGCCGTGTTCACTGGTGCTGGTTTAGAGAATTGACCTGCATACATGCTCGTGATGGAGGGAGAAGCTGGAGCACCTGGAGGAAACCCACTCAGACTCGGAGGGAGTGTGTGTGTGTGTGTGTGTGTGTGTGTGTGTGAGAGATGTGTGAAACGGGAAACAGTTGAGTTTTCAGCAGGATTCACCTGTTCAGTCTGTTTTCTGGGAGAAAGAGCTGCTGGTTTAGACCAGGCTGCTCTCTGGAGAGACGAGGAGGAGGAGGAGGAGGAGGAGGAAGCAGAGGGACATGTTCTTGTGGGACAACGGGCTTCTCATTATCACGTCGCCCTCCCTCCTCCTTCTCCTCCCTGTTCTTCGTCCTCCCCCCTCCAAAACACATCTCCCTCCAGCATCCCTCCTCTTCCATTCTCACTGTCTCCCCACAGACGCCCCCTCCCCCCCACCCTCTCCCCCTTTTCTCCTTGTCTCTCCCTATCCGCTCCTCCCTGTTCAGCTTCTCTCCCTCCCCTTTCATCCCCCCACGAACCCTTCCTCCTTTCCCACAATGCCCCTTTCTCTGCCCTGCTGCCAACACTCCTGGATAATTAGCTCAGTGCTGCTCAGATCTGTTTGTGTGTCTGCAGCATCATAGAAACACCATCATCAACATCAGCCTTGTTGCAATCACCACCACTATCATGATCATCATCATAATCATCATCATTACTAACATGTTGATTATCACTTTAACACTTATATTTCTGATCTGAAAAGCTCTTTCATGTTGTATTTTAAACTTCTATATTTCTACGAGGGCTGAACAGTTTTTACCAAAATAAGACGAGCTTTAATCGCCTTGTTAACTCTGTAAAACACGCTTCATTCAAACTCAGCAGACAGAAGCAAAATAAAACTTATCCAAACCATCTTGGTCAGTCTTTCCACTGGTGTAACAATCATCACTGCTGGTTTGGTCAAAATGAATCCGTAAATCCGATAGGAAAATAGGCTGGATCTACAGACTGTTTTTGTCTCACTCTCCCTGCGGCCCAGTGGGTCTTTACTGCGCTGCTTGATATACGTGTTCAGTGTTATGATTCATCTTAGAAATATTTAAATGGCTAACGATTCAGTGTGACACGATGAAATACGAGAAGATGCAATGTGTGAATCTTTACATATTGATTCTGGTAATGATATATTTGTAGGGTGCTGTTAGTTGCAAGAAGAAATCCTGATAGTTTTACTAAATCCAGAGTGCTGTGGTTTAGACTGAATTTGACCGTGTAGAGGAAGTGAGGTGTGGAGGAACAGTGATGCTACGTGTTACCTGACGTCGCTGTGGGTCGGGAGACTCGTGGCTCTGCTGCCCAACAAGTTTTGTTTCTCATCTCTCTTATTATTCCACACTTGTGCGTTATGAAAGTTTGGTGGTGCGACGCGGTGCAACATCAGTTCTTTCACCGTCTGTTTTGAGGAAATGAAGAGGAGAGAAAGGAGATGGAGGGGGGAGCGCTTGTTTTGTGTGAGTGGGGCAGCAGACGTCCAGCGAGAGCGGTGCAGGCAGAAGCAGGAGGAGAGAACCCTAACCCTAATCCTTGTTACCAAAGATGAACCATATGCACTTCCTAATGAGATATATTGATATTCTAGTGCTGCGTCCATTTTTTTTCCAATTCACGTTCAGCTTTTTACCGATACAGGCGGTTTGAACTGATGCACTCACATCTTACACATTAAAGCCTGATGCATTGGATGCATGAGTGAATTGGCACATCCTTAGCTGATATATTCATCCAGTTGCCCAACCCTAATGCGCACTTCCTTCTGTGTGGTGATACTGTTGGTGGTTGTAGTTCGGTAGAATAGAAAATAGTTCCTACCTGAAACTATGAGAGGGTAGAAATCGAAAGCTGGACTACATGTGTCTGAATTCAGCAGTGCCTACTCCCTCTCTGTCAGTGGGTTAAGATAATCAGAAAATCTCCTTTCATGGCAACATGGCCTTTATCAGATTAATATTATGCTTCATATAGACATAGTTGAGGTCACAAGGACAGGACATTTACCCCGGTCTGCGTGTTCTTCTGCTCTCTCCTTTAAATCTTAATCAACCTATAGTCCTAACCTGTGGACTGAATGGATGATGAGAAGAAAGGGTGAGAAGATGAAAGAAAAGAAGGACTATGTGGGTGGAAAAGGAGACAAAGGCCAAATGGAGGAGGAGGATGTGAAGCATCTGGGCCTGAGTGTTTGGACTGTGGTGTCAGATCCTCCGGAGAGAGACGGAGAGGGACCAGAGATGATGGATGGAGAGATGGAGTAAGACAGAGTGATAGGATGCTGCTGTGGAGAGAGGGAGAGAAGCAGGTCACAGTGAGCGGACGGACGGATGGATGGATGGATGGAGGAGAGCAGAGGTGGAGGGAGGGGGGGTAGTGTGTTGGTTTATGTCACGGCCCATTTAGCTGCTGCCTCTCCTGCCTGCTGCTGAATGTGAAGACTGAAGGCCGGATTATCACCGACTGTTGCTCTCGAAACCTCACACAACGCCTGGAGGTCTCTTCCTCGAATCACTCCCTGCTCACCAACATCAGCTTCGCATGAGAAGCTGCTGCCACTTCATTCATTTCAATAGCAGTGTTTCCATCAGCGTATTTTTATACATATTTTGAAGTATTACATTTGAAAAGGTCTATGGAAACGACAAAAAAAACTTTGCTACAGCCCATCACGACCCTCTTGGATAAGCGGTTAGAGATGATGGATGGATGGATGGATGGATGGATGGATGGATGGATGGATGGATGGATGGATGTTTGGATGGATGTTTGGATGGATGGATGGATGGATGGATGGATGGATGGATGGATGGATGGATGGATGGATGGATGGATGGATGGATGTTTGGATGGATGGATGGATGGATGGATGTTTGGATGGATGTTTGGATGGATG
>JAJHUR010093790.1:0-12422 GCA_027495735.1 Lutjanus campechanus | reverse complement strand
CAAAGAGCTGACAGGTGAAAATACTAAACACACTTCAGCTGCATCATCGTCTGATCTGCACAGCTGCAGCATTAACACAAAGACAGGCAGAGCTTTAAGTGGGCAGAATGATTCTAGCGTTCCCCGTGGTGCATGCTTTACATTTTAATATCTGGCTGCTCTTTATAACAGCAGGTTGAAGCATTGTGAAGAACCATATGGGTGGAGCTGTGATGGAATTACAAGAGCTCAACATACTCCATGTACTACTAAGAACGACAGAGGTGTAATTTGTTCTGCCTAAGGCCAGCAAAACCACAGGTCTATTTAATGTCATTAACACTGATTAAGGCGGCACAATTTATCAAAATATTATTGGAATTGTGATATGGCCAAGTGCCTTAGCCACAGAACAGAGCCATTGCTGTTATTTACACCAGTGCTTTTCATGCCATGACAAGTCAAAACACCTGCAGTGAAAATGAGTCTACATCACCACGAAGAAGAAAAAAAAAGGTCATGGCTTTAAAAATACAACACTCTCCTGTTCTCCCTGAGACACTCAGCTGGGGACCATTTCATATGAGTATTTAATTTAGAGTAAACCAATCTGTGGATTTGCTTTAACTTTGGCATTAAAATGTATCCTCTTTAAAGGGCATTAGTGGTGATTCAATTCAGAAAATAAAACCTATAAAAGATGGGTAAATAACTTTATTTTGTAGGTTAATGCCATCCATTTAGAGGAAATTAAATCTAACTCAAATTTATAAAACTGAGAAACAAGCTTCAAAGTCCACTCATTTAATATAATCTTTAACTCTGAGTAACCATATTAGGATCCTTTACCTGCTGTACTTAACTTTTGTCTAATTTAAAAAGTGGTAGACTGCAACATATTTGCAATCCTACCACACACTATAAACCTACAACTCCCGGTACTCTCCTGGACAAATGGCTACAAAGCTGAGAAGCGACAGAGATGGAAACTAATTTTGATACCTCCGTATGCCTTAGGCAGCACAAAGGCGAATCTTTATATCTTGTGCTGCAAAATAACACTGTCAGAGAGGTCTGTTATTCAACAAAACCAAATTATGCTGACACTGATGGTCTGCTTGAGACTAGGAGCAATAATAAAGCAAGAATGGCAAGTCTTCATTACTAATGCTTTGTGTGGCCCACAGTGAATTGATAACACACTGAAACTCATTTCCTATAAATATATACCTACAGAAGACCTCTGGAGTCATTTTGATTGTTCATTAAAATGAAATAATGAAAAACAGTTGAATGACAAAACGATTTCATGATTAATCGGTAGCTCATCAAAGCATCAAGAAGCATTTTGAGTTTACTCTAAGCAATGGCAGCCATTGGGTAATAATGTTAATAGGTATAATTTTCTATCATTTCCTTTCTTAAACATCAAAGCATGCACATTTAATGGAACTGTCGTTTGAGGGAAGTAAATCATATTTTATTGCTAATCTACACAAAAATGATGAAAATGAGGGGACCATTTCATGACTAATTAATAAGTACTGGAGAAATATTTTCCATTCACTCAGAGAAATAACAGCTACGGGGCAACAATGTAATAGTGAAATTCTTTATCTTCCTCCTCTCAAATTTCAAAGCATGCACATTTAATGGGATGCCCTTTCAAAGCCCCATTCAATCAGCTAAAGTTTTACTGGAGGAAGTCCTCTGATTGGAAGTTTTACTTAAGCCTCATTTGGTTTACAGGACAGGGTGGGCAAATACATTACCATGCTCCACACTCCCCACTGTAGTTTGGCATTGCTTAGATTATATCAAATCGGACTCTGATTTTAGTCAAAACTTTGTTCAAATTCTTGTTAACTTTGTACTAAAAGAGAGTTAAATATGTTGAAAAAAATATCTGCTCTTTAAAGATTTTAACAGGCAATGGCAATTCCCATAAATCATTAAGTAGTTTGCTTTTTTTCATAAAAACTCTGTTTTTCTAAGAAATTTTAGTCTGAGCTGCAGCCAGCTTCTGTTGCGTTCAGAAGTTTTTTGTTACATAGAAAATGAACATGATCACCTTAAAATCTGAAAACTGTTCTAACTGTGAGCCTAAAGTTCATTTTACTATCATACTGTATGTACCCATTATTACCAATACCAATCGCAGAACAACGCACTTTTGAAACCAAACTCATTAGCCTAATTGCCTGGAACAAAAACCTCATCAGTTACACATCCTGAGCAAATGCAATAAATGACTAAACCAAGCATTCTGTTCAAATAAATCGAAACTACTCAAATAATAAACAGAGTACACCAAATGGGACTTATAAAATGAGGATATGTAGGTTGGATGCTGCAACACAGCTGTGATATAATAAATCATAAGATGTAATGTATCTGATAGGAATGAAGTTTAATGCCAAGACTTGGCACTAAAGAGTGAGTATAACTTCTTGGGCAAAGTGCCACATTATCTAGTCTTTTGTCATTAGGTCAGTGGAAAGGAAAACAGGAAATGGGGCAAACAGAAAGGGATTCAAGTTAGAATAGTACAAGTGTGAACTGCTACAGAGGACCTGATCATGGCCTCAGTTGATCCGTGGAACTACTCACATCAAGTATATTTGGGGCAGTTGTGACTGCAAGGCCTATGAATAACACCACAAAATGCTGTGTATGGCATTAGTGCAATGGTACATTTGGGCTGAACACAGGAAGTGCCAAAATGGATGAGGGTCTTTTCACCAAGTAAAAACTTTAAGACTGCATCGACATGGTCCTTCCCTAACAACTCCTTTTGATGCGCACTTGTACTACTTGTGCCAGGGGTTCATGTGAGTAGTCCGTATGAATGGAGAGAGCCTTGTGGTATTTAATCATGCAAAATGTTTTGGATATTTTGCCAAGGTTCAGAGGTGAGTCTTGCAGCAGGTGTCCACTGTGTAACCCACAAAAAACATATGTAATATGTTAAAAATATAGTTATATAAATTCACAGAATTCACAAAAACCTTAAGCAACTTCCTCAATGTCAACAGTTTTTGCTTTTTTAAGGTTTGATAGGAAACAGTTCAAAAATGGAAATAATTCTCATCACAGTATATGTGCACGTAAGTAGAACACTGCATCTGATTTGAAAATGTAAATTGGAGCTTTTTTTCCCCATTTTCCTACATGATGATAGGGTGATGCAAAGACTTCTGCAGGCCAATTTCTCAGTACCTCAGGAAAGATAAAAAAAAACCCCATTAATACTATCGTTGCACAGCTGCTATAGATAACACTAAAGGTGTGAGGGGCACTACTGGATGTTTATTTATCGTGTATTATTGATTCAAGTATCCCCATTCAATTGAGACCCGTTTTCAAGATTACACATAAATAGCGTAAACCATGATGCAGTGCAGCTGCTTGAATTTGGCCCAAGTTTGGCCATGATTCAATACATGATACCATATTTGGCCTCTAACACTATTCAATGACCGCCTTTAGTAAACCGCCCTGTCATTATGTCCCATTTTCCTGCACAATTGCATGTAATGGGGCACCTTTGTCTTCTGTTTTCATGTTGGAGACTATTCAGTCATTGGCAACTACTCAGACAAATGCAGCACAATAACCTGTATATGTGTTGTGCATGTACATTAGTGTGTAAAGAGAGAGAATAGACTTGAGTGGGTGTGTGCCACCACAGTACAACAGACGGAGCCCATGTCATTAGTACCCAGTGGAGAAAGTCTTTGATGTCGCCTATCCTTCTTCTTGTTTGATGGTGCTGGCCTTGTAGATGAAGCACAAGAATCAAATGATGCATTATGTACCGGGGCCCAAACACAGCATCAGTTAGCCTAGTCTAGTAGCCTGGAACACTCAGATCAAAGTGAGGGACCCTTACAAATCCCAGACATGATAGAGTGGAACAGTCAACAGCTTCCAAAACACTAAACAAACTCCCCCTTCATGCGCAGAAAAACATGACAAGTCAAATTTAGGGACAAATCAGAAGGCGGCAGCAGTGGTGAGGCAGCCTCTCCTCCCACAGGGAGTATAAATCTTGGAGCTGAAGACAACCTCTGAATGGAGTGATAGATTGAGAGGAGGACTGAGCTATTCTGGACATCTTAAGATTAACCAGACCCAAACATTTACAGGTTGACCATTTCAAGTTTTTGAGCTTTCATTCGTTAGAGTTTTATCAAATGTCAAACTCAAGTGTATGAGTGATCTGCATAAATGTGCAGTGACAGATCAGTTCCTCCTAGTCACATCTGACAATATCAGTGTCTTCCACTGACACGCAGGTACATTGTCCGAATAACCTATGTATATTCACAACTACCACATTTAACTAAAATACTACATGCATTATCCACTTATAACACATCTGCATGTCGTTGCTCCTGCAATGACAATAAAGTTGAATCTAATCTAATCTAATCTAGTCCACTCCTTGAGTTTAAAGTCTATATAATCAGTGTAATCAACATTATATAATCAGGGTGAAAAGAAAATTTACAGTCACGACTTTGATGCAAACAGTAAACAGTGGTGCTTTCTCACAGACGCACACAGACAACCACACATGTGACTGTGTCTGACAAGTGCAAGAGGGACTCACTGACACCACGGGAATTCAACACCCTTTCAACGTTAGCTGCCATTTCCTTCTTCCTGCACCTTTTTTTTCTTCAATTCGCAACAACAGTTAATCAACCTTTCCACTTCTGGGGATTCCAAGTAATCTGGGGTACATTTCACAGTGGACATATGTGTGTATGAGCAGCTTAGAGGATCTGTTAGGACAGAGTCCTCCCAATCTTTAGTTACCATTTCTGGAAACCCCAAATATCCAATACACATATACTTCTGTGCTGCAATGATTAATGGATTATCAATCAGCAACTATTTTGATAATTGAGCAAGTGGCTTGGCTATTTCTTTTTTACGCAAAAAGGTCAGAATTCTCTGATTTCAGCTTCTTAAATGTGAATATTTTGTGGTTTCTTTGCTCCTCTGTGACAGTAAACTGAATATTTTTGGGTTGCAAACAAAATCAGACATTTGAGGACGTCATCTTGGGCTTTGGGTTCTGATCAACATTTTTCACAATTTTCTGACATTTTATAGGCAAACAGGTATTAATTGAGAAAATAATTGACCGATTAATCGACTACAAAAATAGTTGATTTATTCCAAGATTTATTCCACTCCATTGGCAATAAACACAACACATGGGCCCATTGATGACTGCTACAAAGGTGTGGACTCAAGCCAGACTTGAATCACAAATTTGATGACTTTAGACTAAATTTGACAAAACTGATAAAGACTCGACTCGGACGTTAACACCAATGACTTGGACTTGAGCCTTTTGATGTGAAAATGCTTTACTCTTTCCTGCAAGCCAGAAGATTAAAAAATATGTTATTTAAAAACTGTTCCACAAAGCAATTAATTTCCCCCCATTTCCTGAATTTATTCATTCTCATTCTCAGTAAATGGACACCTAATTCCTCAGATCCATCCAAAATCATGAAGAATTAACGTTACTGAGCTCCAGATGGAAAAAATGACACCAAAGATATTTTCATTTGTGTACAAAAACTAAGCAGTGGTCAACAAAAAAAATGAACTGCAGGATGCAAAACGTGCAGATCAAAAATTACAGTCGAAGACACAACAACTTCCAGCTCTGTTTGACATTTGAAGTTGCACAAAGAACAGTGAAGAGCACATTATGACTTGTTTAGGACTCATAACTAATAATCTATGACTTGGGACTTGATTTGGGACTTGCCTGTCTTGACCCGGGACTTGAGTGCAAGGACAACAGACTTACTTCTGACTTGCAAAACAATGACTTGGTCCCACCTCTGCTGTGCTATATTTAGAGCTTAACAAGATATTTGGGGCTGATGAACAGTAACACCAACCATGAGAAACAAGATGACTACATCCATGTACTAACATTCCCTCACAGATGCACACAATGGAGAGCCTGCTGTTGTAGAGCCACTAGCCAAGCTACAGCACAAGTATCTACACAGTATCTCTCTAAAAGGGCAATAAATGTCCTTCTAGTGACTGTCAAAAGTCCACAAGACTCCCAGTCTTTCTGGCAGAGTTACTGCACAGAGAGTCTGACAGTAGCTTCTCATGGTCGGTTAGTCTCCGACTATCAGCTCTACATCGCTGTCCATGCTACACTGAGCGGTGATCAGTGTCCCCAATGTCCCCACAACTCCCGCATCACATACTATTTAGTACGTACCGTGTACAGAGTGGCCAGCAGTTTCATTTAGTGGTTGTCAGTCATCATTAGCTTTAACATTGTTGTACATAAATCGCTGGTAATTTGTCACCATTACCAGAATGTCAATCTGTCATATCGATAATTATCATGTCGATAAATACAGCCAATGACAATTTTGACTGTCAGGCTAATTATTTTTTAATGGAATAATTTCTAGTGCGACACTTCTGTATGGTTCTAAATGTGAACTAAATGAACTAATAAAGATCTCTCACTCATTTCCTGTCATCTCTCTACAATCACTAGCTCATTAATACCCACAAATATTTTCAATAAATTGAAATAATTTTCCTTTTCATGGAGTAACATTAGCCTGTGTTGACAGTGCTTTATTGTTGTGTTTTTCCAGTCATTTGGTGCACCAGCTATGGAAATCCTAACACCATTCCTATAGTATTTCTATAATATAAGCGTCATCATGAAAATAATTCAGTATAAAACCTTTATCATGACACTGCTCATACTAATGTATAGCATTCTCATTGACACTAATTCAGTAAAGTGAATTGAACATCGATTACAAATGCAAATTACTCATTTTCTTTCTGCCTTTGCAGCACAAAACAGCTTTAAAACCACTTAGTTTTCAACACAGTCAGCAAAGGAGTTTTTTTTTTCTTTTCTAGGGTCACTATCATCACAAAGTACATACATATGCAATAAGATGTGTTTGTAACTTTGAAAGTTAGAATTCACAATCTTTTAAGAGCTTTACTCTGGAAACATCCATGTTGGAGCCGTTTGCTGGAAAAGTGATGAGCTGCAGTGCAGTCACTGTCATCTTAAAAGCAAATTATCTGGCACAGTATCTTGTGAGAGAAGCCAGACGAGGAAATAACTACCAGCGGAGAAAAGGTCCCAGAGGTCAAACTGGACATATGGGGAAGAAACACGAAAATAGACGAAAATAAAAAAGTTATTATAGGAAGTGTTAACTAGTGACAGAGTGGTGAGGAAATCATTGTGTGAGATGTGAGGACCAGTCATCATGGTAATTTCACCATTTTCCTCATATTCCCTAAATTCATCCTTTGTGCTGTTTTGTCTTGTTGAATTAGATTTTGCTGCTTCCTTGTGGGCACCTGTAATCTTGCATAATTATACAAATATCACCTGCAGGCAGAGAGGCTGTGGTGAGACTGCTTGATGAGAGGAGGCTGCACAAGAAGAAAGCAAGGAGGTAAAATAAGGACAGATGAGGCGCACACGCTAGAATATACCAGAAAGTACAAGGAATGTAGCAAAAATGGGTGCAGTGTTATGCTATATGTACACAACATATAGTAGGTGGACAGGCTCAACAATAAGAATTGCCCACCTGCTAGGGGCAAGTACAAAGCCACGTCAGGCTAGTAAACCTAACAACTGTGACTTGGTGTGGAGTCACAGAGGGTCACTTAAATAAAGGGGAGGGTGGTAATACAGCAGTGAGCTTTGGGCCGCCCTTGCCTTTCTCTGACAGAGACAGAACATTCCTTTGCGATGAACACTCTAATTGAATAAATACTAAAATGATAATCTAATAAACAGCACTGATGAAGATGTAGGTGGCAATGGCATGACACACTTATTACATCCATGACACAGCGAGCTTAGGAAAGGAAACATGAATAGTTAAATAAATAAAAACTCCCACGTTTCTTTGATCACAGCTCTGTTTTGTTGAACATTTTTTTGCACATCATTCTATCCAGTGTGCACAAAAAATGTCTATCAAATGTCAGTTGTTTGCAGTATAGTAACTTATTACTTATCCTTTGGGAATAACTACACCTTACACAGAACTAACTTCTGTGGCTGCTCAATCTCAGATACAAAGGAGGTGCTAGACCTGAGAGGAGTGCGATTTGTGAAACTGCATCAATTCAGACTCGCTGTTGGAGGGCTTTACAACCCACTAACCCTCCATGTGAAAGGACAAATGGAGTGAGAGTGGGCAGGGGGAGTGTGTAGGGGCTGGACTGGAAATGGGCCAGAGATTATGAGCTGAAGCACAAGTGAGGGCAAAACTCCAACTCAGGCTTTTTAGTGAAAATTTGAACAAGGCAGATAAAAAGGGGTCTTTTTTTTTTTTTTAATAAAGGTATGTTAATTTTCTGAAAAACACTGCTGGGGTGCAACTGGGGCCTTGTCTGTGCTGGACAGGAACATGAATATTGAGGTAAGTCAGGTAATCACAAAAGTGTTTACCACAACACATAATGTTGCAAAAAATGGAAATTACCAGTTCTACTACAAAGTAATTTTGTTGTTATTGGACACCCACTAAGAAATAAAACAATTCCTGTAGGGGCAAGTAAATATTTACTCCAGGCAAGTAGGTTTCTGACCTACTTATACAACCACATAAGTGAAAGAAAAAAAACAAACAGTGATGTTGAACTCTGGTAAAGATTTTACTTTTCTGTATCTGCCACTAACCAACTTTCCTGGGGAAACCTGTATATTCAGTATATTAAAATAGCCTATTTATAAACATACAGAGGTCCACAAGAATATTCCATAGTATAGTAACCAAAACAATCTCACCTCAAGGTCTATTTATTAGTTTTTCTGGAGCTTTCGATCTCATCTGCAGATAGTGTCATTTCCTACAAATGGCCTTCCTATAACTTCCTATAACATTCATAGCAATACAAACAAGTAAATAATTGCTCCACTGTGTAATTCTTTTATTCATATGGATCACATTTAAAGGGGAAAACTCAAATAAAGCAGGGCTCAGTCAGGGAATCATGACTATCCAACACATCTACCTGCCTTTTTGATTTTAAAAGCAGTGCTGTGCATGAAGGTGAATCCACCTATATCTTTTTGGTATTACTTCAACTCCCCCACTCACTCAAGCATCTTCATTCCCGAGAGGTGACATTTTACGTCTCAAGTGCCAGTTGCTGCCTGACTGGCAATGCAGCAGACCCTGACACCTAACCTTGCAGATGGTGGACATACATGGCAGCATTTGATATAAGTTGGCTGAACAAAAGTTGTGTGCCACTGAGTGCAAGTGCACTTAAAATATAATTAAAGTTCCCCCCCAGACACATTTTTAAGTTTGTAAAAAAAAAATGAAATAATTAATATTTTATTTAACATGGTTTTCACACAAAAATTAAATTGAAAAAAGAAGAAGAAAAAAAAAAGAAAACTCCGAAAAGGGCCAGAAGCATATCTACTCTTTCTCCTGCATTGAAAAATTCTGAATCTGGCGTCACACCCCTCCCACCATTTGTGCTTGCACTAGGCTGACTGGTGACATAGTAGTGTGCATCAAGATGGCTAGCATTAGTAAAAACATCGGAAAGATTCAGCCATGCATGTTTGAGCCTCAGTCAGACCCAGGCTGAGATGAAGAGTCTGTTTTGCTTACGCTGGGTGCTTTTTTTTAATTTTTATTTTGTTACATTGTAACTGGCAGTAACAAAGCTTATGCTAACATTTTCCCTCTGTACTGAAAAGTCCGCTCTGTTTGGGAGGTTTCAGGTTTCTTAGCCAGCATTACAGCGGTTGGCTTTCGAATTTGTTACATATCAAATCTAGCTTGTCTGGGGTGCGTATGAATGTCAGATTTAAGGAAGAGCACAGATGCCTCCCTCTTTAACAGGACTAATCTTTGCAGACACAAGTCAGTGTTATAGGATGTCATGAGTCAATCCACAAGTCCAAATCCACAATTTGATTTGTCTTTCAATTTTAAGGTCATGTCTTCTTTAGCACTGCACTGATGGCTATGCCATTTTTAGACAACAGAGTCATGATTTATAGAGATCAGCTGATATTTGGTTTTATTCCTTGACCACTGTCATTTACATTTTCAAATTCGTTGAAAGCATAGTCTATTTGTCGTGAGGTGTGACATAAGTAGGCTATGCAGCGTCCTTCTGCTGTGTCAGCAGGGGTGGAGAGGAAAAAAAAAAATACAGAGAGAATTGCAGATTGTGTCATTTTGATTTGACTATTCAAGCTGAAAGCTTATTTTGATTGATTTTCGATTTAATATTGAAATTGTGACTACCCTAGACAGAAGAGTCGAGGTTATATATTTCAGAGGACATAAACAAACAAACAAATAAAAAAGAGAGGATCTTTAAGTATTATGAATGCGATTGCTTTAAATTTTAGCACAAAATTTCATGTTGTATTGACTGATTCATCACAGACATGTGCACAGCGCAATGTCTGTCTGTCCATTGTCTGAATATAGGCCTATTCATCAAAGTGAGGCACTGATACACAAACGAAACAGTTCAAAATCTATTTACTATGGGAAAGTGCTCATCATCTTCCACCAGCTCTTTCAGACAAGCACAAACATACACTTTGTTATACACATAAATGCTTTGCACAGACATGCACACAAACTGGAGTCAGGGAGTGTTGAAAAATGTCATGTGTTTCCTTCCTCATTAACTTTCACCTCAAACTGAAAACTGTTTCACATGGGCAAACCCGTCACACGCACACATGCATTCATGCACGTCCCCAAGCACACACACCCACACGCATTAAGAGGCAGAGAGAGGTGCGACTTTAAGTCTCCTCTTTCTATTCCCTGGAGCAAAAAGTCAGGGTCTGGGCTGAGGTGATAAGTGCACTGGGATACCGCCCAGCAAATACACACATACACACACAGGGAAAAGTCACACAAAGTCACACTAGAAAGTAAATACGGCTGTATTTCTTCATTCAAACAGCAATGAAATTAATTTTGTGTATAAATTTAATTTTGCTCAGGCACTCTGTTGGGGAGGACCATGCACGCACACACACATACAGACACTTAAACATCATAATTAAACAATATTTTACAGTGTTAAGTACTGTTACAATTTCCACAGCGTGACAGAGTAGCAGAGGAATGCATCCCCTTAGAAAATGCATGCTCGTGCATACATGCATCGCTGCACTATTTAATTGGTATACACTCCCCACCTGGGAACCATTTATAGATACTCAACTACATTCATGCTTACCTAAAGTGACTGTAAGCATGCTACTGTGACACGTGTGTATCCACAGGCTGTACAGTACTTGAAAGTGTTTATGTGGTACACAGCATGAAAAGCTGGAACAGCTTTTGAAGCTGAGAGGTGGCTCTGAATTGGTACCTGACTAAGAAGTGTATGAAGTGACCACATTTCTCTGTGCTTACTGGAGGACTGCATTTTTTTCCTGGGCTCTAAATCATGGGGTTTATTTTTGTTGAGTGTTTTAATCTCACATTCTGTGTGCCAGTGTAGCATAAAAGATAACACCGCGAGAGAGGACAATTTTTGTGATCACAGGACTGACAGAAAGACACTACAATAAAATGAACAGAAAGCATGACATTATTGAAACCATTTGTGTAAAATCTAAAATGAGAATGAAACGACAGAAAAAAGGCTTCAGCCATTGCAAAATTAGATCTGTACTGTGTGTATACAACTGTGTGTGTGTCTGACTGACCAGTTTCTTCCTCTTGTCCTGCTCAGTTGGTGGCTCCTCGTCATCACTCAGCTTGGGCTCCTCAAAATGGCTCATCAGCATGCAGCTACAAACACAATAATATTCAACTCAATATTAATAACCACACATAAACCTGCACAGTAAGAGACAATTTCAGAACAGGCAGCATGCACGCACACACAGGCAGAGAAAAAAGGCTGAACCCTCTGGCACTCCAGTGCACAGTTCTGCCTGCTATTCATATTGGTTCATCTGCATGCAGAGAGAATAACAGGCAAAACCTTTGTGCTCAGTCCAAAGTCTGTGTATGGTATTTTATTTCTTTTGTCCTTGTTACTTAATCCTTATTGCGAGTTGAGATAAGGTAGTGGGGTCCTGAATGTCACATTTTGTGACTTTTGGTCAGCAGCATTTGATAACTCGTGATCAGAAATTAAACTAAACTAAACTCTAACTAATGACATTAAAACTAAACTAAAAAAACAACTTTCTAATAGTAAGGGTAGAGAGAACAGATATTATTTTTAAGAAATGCAGCTCAGTAACTGCAATCTGATTTTTCTACTCTAGGGTGAACATGTCTTTAAAGGGACAGTTCACCCCAAAATCAAAAATACATATTTTCCCCTATTTTTGCCTGCAGTGCTACTTATCGATCTGTTTTGGTATGAGTTGCTGAATTTTG
>JAJHUR010093787.1:0-16359 GCA_027495735.1 Lutjanus campechanus | reverse complement strand
GAAATTTTGACAGTAGGGCAGCAGGCAGCACAGTGGTACAGAGCTGAGCATTGTTGACTCTCACTAAGAAGGTCCTGGGTTCAAATTAAATCTGTGTCTCTGTGACTGTGGGCGACTAAGCCCAGTTTTCCTCTTAATTGACGATAAGTGTGAATGTGTGGTTGTACGGTTGTTTTGTATTTGTCAGCCCAGTGATGAACTGGTGACCTGTCCAGCAGGGTGTTCCCCACCTCTCATCTAGTTTCAGCTGGACTCCAGCCCCAACGCAACCTCACAAACGATAATGAGGGTTTGGTTAAATGGTGGAGAATGAATTTAAGGGTGTTACTTTATTAATGAAGTCAGTACAGTATTTCAAATACTTAAATATGAATGTCTGGAGTCTTGCATTATGAATCAGAGAAGGTTGTTTTATTTCCTCATAGTTGCTGTAGAAGCCGTTGCGGTCTCCACCTGTCCTGCAGCTTGGTAGTTACACATTGACAGAGTTTGGTTATGTTTTCCCCAGAGTCAAGTTTACCTTCATTCCTGAACTCTGTTTCCAGGTAAATTCTGGATTATCTTCAGCCCCGCTAAAACAAACCTGCGTGACCTCGTGTTGATGTAAGATACTGTACAGTACTTTGGATAAATATATCTGCAGCGGTCACATTCATGCAGAGCAGAAACTGAAGGTGGCCAATTTTCCTCACAATGTGACTCGGGTCTGATGTTGGTTTAGTGCTGCGTGAACAGAAAACCTCACAGGGATTCTATTCTTTTTCTAGTTGTTTTTAATTTGCTTTCACGTGTTAAATCAGAACTTTGTTTTTTAAGCCACTACCCGTTCATAACTCCGAACAGTGCCCATTTGATTCGTTTAAAACGGAGAATTGTGGGAACAGCTCTCACTGTGATCATATTCATACACACAGTTTGCATTAAACCAACAGGAAACAAAAACAGAACCTTCTTATGAGCGTTATGTAAAACATCTGGCCTGTGGTATATTTGAAAATATGTAAAACAGAATCACTATCTGCACTGTTAAGTTTTTTGTTGATTAAAAATTTTCATCGCTTTTTGGCTGGTTATTTATAATTTTATGACATTCTGTATATGTCTTAAAAAAACCTCCATAGAACTGAGCATCTGTACTCTGTCCTTCTGAAGAAGGTACTTCATCTCATATACAGTTATACAGGTTAATATGCAGAAAAATATGGTTTGTGAGTGAATTGATTTGTAGGACTTTGTCTCATCATGGACAAATGAAAAAAACTTAAACTTGACTAATATAATCCAATATCCTGTCCTATATATAAAGCATCTAATTCATCAGGTTCTTACCCATCATTCTCTCTGAATGATGATGATTGTCTGCGCTTTGCAAAGGTTGTGCTTTTGGTTTTCAGATGTCTCTGTGCTCCTCTTGCTACATGATGTAAACCTAAGACACACTTTACCTCTGCGCTGATCTCTGTAGTAGAGCATAGGGAGTCCGTATATTGATATGATATTGAAATCGTCACATGAGACTAGATATTGTCTTAGATTTTGGACATCTTTAAATCGAGATATGGCATAACTTTTGTTCTTTCCTAGTTGAAAGGTCGCATTACAGTAAAGTGATGTAATTTGCTGAACTTCCCAGACTGTTCTAGTTATTCTATTGTTGACCTTTACCCACTTAGTCATTATATCCAGGAGGGATGAAACGATAATCAGCCCCCAGATTGGAGGCTTTCAATATAAAAGTTGTTGAAATGGTTTCAGTGTGTGTACCTGTACTTTCTGAACATTTTTAGCACATATTAACAATAGCGTGACGATACCAATAACTGTAATCATTTTGGTCATTAAATTCGTGATATGAAATTTTCATACCATTTCATCTTTCATATCCACATTGCGGATGATTATTTATCAAAAATCCCCTTGTATTCATATTTTGTGAAAGCACCAATAGTCATCCCTTAAATTTTGTCACATCAGTAAATATCGATAGAGGTATTTGGTCAAAAATGTCATCATATCTTATTTTGCCCATATTGCTCAGCCATACTCTGCACCCCACCTCACAGTGAGTACAGCTGATCATGTGTAGAGAGCTTTAAAGGGACATTTCACCCCAAAATCAAAAAATATATTTTTCCTCTGGCCTGTAGTGCTATTTTTCCGTCTAGATTTTTTCAGTGTGAGTTGTGGAGTTTTGGAGATATCGACCGTAGAGATGTCTGCCTTCTCTCCAGTAAAATGGGACTGAATTGTACTTGGCTTGTGGTGAACTACTTTTATTCTGCAGTAGAATCTACCAGAACTACTTTAGAATCTACTGGAACTACTTTGTTTTTTTACTAGAAAGAGAGTAGTGTCTACATGAAACTGCTCACAACAAGGTCTGTGGATTATCTTGAGTAACCAGGTCATGATTTCTGGAAACAAATTGTTTTGAATTTGTCAAATTACTTTGTGGCACTTAGCACCACAAGCTGAGTGCCATCTAATTACATTATATTGGAGAGAAGGAAAACATCTCTATGGCAGATATCCCCAAAACTGTGCAACTCACACCAAAACAATCTTGATGGAGAAACTGCACTACAGGCCAGAGGAAAAATATGTATTTTTTATTTTGGGATGAACTGTCCCTTTAAATGTACTCCCAGACCCTGATTGACTGGTACATTATTGGTGCATTGTTGTGATTGGCTGAGCTAGCTAAGGGCAAGCGTTATATGACTTGTCATTTGTAAAGCGGACTGCAAACTGGCCTGAGGCTGCTCAGTGTGAGTGAGCCGTCACCTCCCTCATTGATTTTAAACTGCATTTTAAGGAATATCTGTTCAGCTTATCGATCGACTGACTGTGTTTCATGTTGAGTCACTTCCACACGACACCCACAACCCACTAATTTACTCTTTCTGCAAAGTCTGTCCAGTCAGTGGCTCCTCTGTGTATATTCACTGCAGCATTTCCTTTTGAAATTGCACAGCTCATTTCAGCTCATGATGTTTGGGTTTGTTGTGAACATTATCGCACAGGTGCTGATTGAACCCGATGGTCCTCTTTGAGGTTTGACTGTGACATAGTTCCTACCCAGTGTGTGTGTGTTTTTGTGTGTCTTGTCTTTTTAAGGCTCTAGTTGAAGCTGATATTATGTCTGGAAATTAAACTGGCTTTATTAATTAAATCATTACAAGGAGAAAATAAATGAATTCACGGAAATGATTTTTTAAACCAGAAAAGGCTTCACATATTTAAAAGTCCTGGAAGCATTGTGAAGTCAAGGTTTGATTTCTCGCATCGACTTCGATGTGCTGAGATGAGGTTTTTGTTTAACTAAGAGGTGAAAAATGAGTGTCACAAGACCTTCGAGAACCATTTTTTCCTTTTCTGTCGCCGTGGTTACTCCATGTGTCTTTCCCTCCTTGCTGTTTCCATGGTTACAAAATGTTTTCTCCTCTCCTCTCCTCTTTCAGTGTCATCCAGACTCCGTTACCACTACCTGTAGACAAGGTAAGAACACAAACGTGTTTGTTGTTGTCCTGTCCCGTGTCCAAGTTGTTTGTGTCTGTCTCGGATTTGTGTGCATGCTCTCTCTCTCTCACACACACACACAGAGTAGAGTAGTCAGCTGATTGAGGAATGCAGGGATTGCTGCCAGTTTCTGCTGCCGCACTACACAAGACTTTCATGTGGATCAGGGGAGCAAAGTTTTTTTTCCCACCGTTCCTTCTGAGTGCTTTGGGTGTTTAGGTGACTACAAAGCTACCTTTCACATTTGGACCGATACCAGTACCTGGAAATCAGTACTGGTCCTCTACAGCACCTTTTGTCTAATCTTAACTCTCCATGTAATAACAATGATTTAATTTCAGATGTAAAAAAATGGTCAAAACTCAATTTCAACATTATTACCAGGGCTCAACAATAAGGATTGCCCACTTGCTTGGGGCAATTAAAAGCCTATATCGGGCTCGTCGGCCTAGGAACTCACCTGTCCCACCGGAGAAGTGGTTAAAAAAAGAATTAAACTAATATTTTTTGATAATCGATTTATGGTTCAAGTAATTTTTTTTGTAAAAATGGTAGAGAATAGAGACTTGCGGCTTTTCTCTGTTTAACATCATATTAAACTGAACATCATCTGGTTTTGCACTGACGAAACAAGACATTTGAAAACATTACCTTGGACTTTGAGAAACTGGCCTAGATTAAACATGATAATTAACTTTAGTCTTTGTTTTTTTTTTTTAATTTGTACAGGGGCAAGTAAAAATTGACTTTAAGCAAGTAGATTTCTGACCCAGTTGCATGACCGTGCAAGTGGGGAAAAAAAAGACTTTAACGTTGAACCCTGGTTGTTGCTAAGATAATGTCAATGAAGTTAACTCCAAGAACAACTTACCCAACTGGCTAATTAATTACCAGAAGATGTCCATGAAGTTGTCAGTGTATCGCTTAAAGTTTCGTTGTCAGTGGAGGGTTAAACTTCTTCGGTGCTGGCTACTGGGGTACTAACGTTAGCTCCAGCTAAAGGTGACTTTGCTTTCAGGCTATCAAACCGTGCACTCTTTGGGGTTTACATGTATATTTTGTGTTTGACCAAGTGTTTCCTCAAGTTAGATGTGTTCCTCTCGCCAGCTTTGCATTTCACATTACATATATTGCAGCGAGTGTTGTCTGTGTCAAGACTTAAAAAGTGTAAACACCCTTAAGATCCACTTTCGGCTCACCATCGCCCTGATTCATTGACTAAGGTTCAGGAGTGACATAGTCTCAGTCTTTCTCTGTTGGGCTTTTCACACTGCGTATTCTTAGCCCAGGGCTAAGCCACAGTTGACCCTGAGATAATTTAGCCCCTTTTAACATGCATTGCTAATCCAGGGTAAACCTAACATCAGTACAGTGGGAAAAGCCTTTTTCTCTCTATGCTCTAAGTTACAATACTCAGTACAGCAGTAACCTTAAAAGTACAGAATTTTGCACCTAACCCTGTGTTTGAGGGGAAACAATGAGAAACCAAAGGGGAGAAACTTGTATGTTGTATGTTGTTGTATGTATACAGACAGGTACCAGAGTGCAATTATCTCAGCTAATTACATTTTGCATAAAGCGGTACAACAGTGTTCTATTTTAGGCAGAGCAGACACCGAGCCAGACAGCAGCCTGCTACACAACACAAGAACCACAACAACAAACCACATTAGGTTTCCTGCTAAAGTCTCTTAAGTTCTTTTCTAACTTAAAAACATGAACACTGGCAACAGCGCCAATTTGCAGGCTAGACACAGGCACATTAAACAGCATGTGCCTCTAAATTAAGATTATTATAGTTAACTAAAACTAAACTTATGGTCAAATTTCTCAACACAACAAGCATGTGGTGCATATGGGATGTCAATTGCCCTCACAAAGTGTCGTTTATATTGCAATACCTATTCTAAACTTAAATCTTACAGCTAACAAATACCCCCACATTCTAATTAATTAAAAAAAATACTGAAACTAATTTAAAAAAAAACTAAAACTAAACATTTTTAAATAATAAACTTGGTGCTAAAATGAGCAAACCCACTCAGGAAACGAACTGAAACTAAACTGAATTGAAAACAAACACGCACAAACAAAATAAAAATAAAAACCAATGAACAATGCAAACCTATACTAACTCTGCTGCAAATTTCACTTTGGCCCAGTTAGTTTCTGGTGTGGTCCTTACTTATTAATACTACTAACAACACACTGACTGTCCATGACATGTAGGCTACATGTGTCATCAGGCAACAGAAATAAAAAAAAAAACAAACAAAAATGCATTGACATTATGTTTAAACATAACAACAACATCCCATTTGTCTTGTTCTCTATCTGGAGCTGAAACTGGGTTCTGATGCTGTACCATAGATTGAAATCCTGTTGCTTTTGAACAGATTTGTAATCTTGTTTACCTGAAATGGAAACCTTTTACTGTATTTTATTTAGACAGCGTTCTTATATGGATGCTTGTGCTTAGACAACATTTAAGAGCTTCTTTACTCGAGTGACCCTAATACGCTAGCATTACTATTATGTGATATGATGAGGTTTGTGCCTGTGGGTTGTTGCCGTATCATTGCATCTTGTACGGTAGAGTGCCAGGCTAATAATTACTTAACTACAGTGTACCCTGTTAGCTTTCTCTGCTGCCTCGACCTGTTCTGTCTTTCCCTCCAACAGTGAGAACAACAGGGCCTCAGTGTAACCTGTCTGAGGAATGTAGGCTAGAGCTGACAGTGTGTGAGTGTGTTTGTGTGTGTGTCATTCAGTGTGTGTGAGAGGAGCTGTGATTAGATTTGAACCACTTCTCTAACATAATTAAGTGTCCTGAAGCAGGATCCTTGCACGTCCCGAGTCTCAAAAGACAGACACACTCACTGAAGCCCACACTCTGAAACACACACACACACAGGCTGTCAGATTGACTGAAGGTGGAAGTGTATTGATGCACAGACAGACCGAGTGGTTTTTGGGCAGACCACATGTAGCTGTGGTTTCACTGCAGCGTGCGCAGGATCAGCGTCTGAAATGGCCAAAATTGTTGATGCCAATTGGGTCATGTTACACCGGCTTTCACCGCCGCCAAGCTTTTTTAACCTGCAGTTGCAACATCATCAGGTGCAGAATAGTTCAGGAAGTTCAGATGGATAAATATCATGTCCTGTGTGTTAAGTAACATGTTAAGTATATGGTAACTGGAGTCAGGATGTGGTTTAACTTAGCTTAGTATAAAGACTGGAAACAGGGTGAAACTGTTGGCTTGTGTCTGTCCTAACTTCAAAAATACAACGACCACCACACAACCTGGACTCAAAGTTCCTGTATATTTAGACATACTTGGCCAATAAAGCCAATTCTGGTTCTGATTCTCTAGAACAGTTTCTCCACCTTTTTTTCTTATTAAAAATAACAAACCTTCATGATCCAGTTCAAAACAGGCCTCATCAATACACCTTGGGAAGGTTTAATTTGTGCATAAATGAACATTCCTGACCATGTACTGCCATTTTTCTGCATCATCTTGATAAGCGATGGCTTGATACCACTTTTTCATGTCCGATACTGTGGTCTTGAGTATCTGCCAATACTAATGCCAATCTGATATGGTCTTTTTCCTTCTCTTCAACAACTAAGCTGTTAATAATACATTTGTGTGGATGCACTTTGCTTAATCTAGCCATCTAAAAAAAAACATCCTGCTAAAACTGTAAAACAAATATCCTACTCTCATGAAGGAAGAAATACATAGCTCTCAACATGGCTCAGTTATATGATGCTATTTGTTTTTATTTTAATTTATCTTTGTATTTTTCCTCACAGATATTGTTAAGCAGCATTTTTGAGTGGTCGGCACCATTCAAACATTCAAAATAAAATGTAAATGAATTGCACTTTTGCACTTTTGTTTAGCCTTTTTTTCCCCCTTGAGCTTAAAATAACTCCACACAGCAGACATGACAACAGCATTTACACGATAGTCTATTGGATGGTATCAGATTATACTTTTTTCTTTTCCCTGATATCTGATCCAGTATCAGACTGATACTGAATATCAGATCGACCCATCTCTAATCTTGATGTATATTATTGAAAATGTTTACATATGTTGAATACTTCAGTGAGAATAAATGTATTTAGTTAGCAGGCCCGTCTCATTGTATTTGCTTCCTCATATCAGGAAAACAAGAACATTTTATCCTACTGCATAAATTAGACAAAATAAGTGCATTTAGGTGGAATTAACAGGGCCTCATTTTTCCTCTCTTCAGTAAAACAATATACACATTTTAAATGCTTTATAAATCTTAAATTTGCAGAATTTCTTCTATTTAATTGGCGAAATATAAATAATTGTTCACCTTTGGGTCACGAGCCAGTTTCTGGGAACAACCGCTCCAGAGCTCACAGATGAGCTGTGTTGTGTCTCTTTTAGTTAAATCTGTGCACAAACGGAAATGTAAAACAGTTGATGGTTTTAGAGGAGGTTGCATGCTGCAACTACTGTTGAAACAATTTCTTTAATGTGGGGGACATGCCTGGGACAGATGACGGCTGTGTAGTCGTAAACAACTGGTTCACTAGTTTGGTCATTGGTACTACTGCATTACTGCATACAATATATTAGAATAATTTAATGCAGATTTTAGTGCAGGCCATTCAGGGCTCATTCTCAGTGCTACAGTGTTTGTAGGAATGATCCATGTTGCAGTTGCAACGATTAGTCGATTAGTTGTCAGCTATTAAATTAATCGCCAAAATCTGAATATTTCCTGGTTTCTGTATTCCTCTGTGACAGTAAACAGGATATTTTTGAGTGGACAAAACAAGACATTTGAGGAAGTCACCTTTGGCTTTTGGAAACACTGATCAACATTTTTCAGTATTTTCTAGCATTGAATGAACCAAACAACTAATCAATTAATCATGAAAATGGGCAACAGATTAATCAACAATTAAAATAACTGTTAGTTGCAGCCGCACAGCCGTGTCTTTGTTCCCTGGCCTGTGTCATGCTGACTAATATGACTTTCAGACCTTTTTAGTTTTGGAAAGTGAAGACTTTGTGGTCAGTCCTCACTTTCTGACAGACCTTCAAAGGGCTGTCAGACTTGGTTTTAAGATGTAGGTCAGAATTAGGTTTAGGTTAGGGTAAGGGGTAGAGGGCTGGGGAATGGATTATGTCAGTGAGGGTCCTTTATAAAGATGTCTATCTTTTATCTCTCTTATATGCGAGTGGGTGTGTGTCGATGTACAGAAAATGCTTTTGACCTCTGGTTTTTCCTCTTTTTGTCCACCTTCAGTTCAAACACGGAGCTGAATGAACTCAAGACAACTGTCAGTATGTAACCATGGTGTGTCTGTGTGTCTTTTCTAGGTTGCAGCCAACACTCCCAGTATGTATTCTCAGGAACTGTTCCAGCTCTCCCAGTATCTACAGGTAACCCACTGACACCTACTGCTCATTCTGAGGAACTACACACAAATAAAAATAAGACGGCAGTAAGGACATGTCAGACATGCAAGTTGTTTTTTCATTAGTCATCAGACATGTCATAACTTGTTTTTAGAGTCAGATAACAAAACCGGAAACTTTGACTGCTGTAGAATCACTGTCAGCAGGAGCAGAGGACAGGAACTGTGCAGAGTTTCTTTGCAGTGATCTGAGATGACTTTGTCTCATTGATTAGATGTAACATAATTATACAGCACCAAGTATGTGTCATCCATGATTCATTAATTAGAATTCAGAATTATAAAAGCAAAAATATAAAAGCCATCAGCAAGTGAGATGCATTAAAGCAGAGGAGATCACACGAAATTCCTTTTTAAGAAAAGAAGTAACTGCCTCAGATCAGTGAAGCACAGAAAAGATCTAAGGCTGAAGAGTAGGTGGAAATTATTTCTGAGAGGAAGTGCCGTGGAATCTTTTCCTAAAGACTTACGCAACCTCCTCTTTTTGATTTATGAAGGACTTTGATCAAAAACATGTTCCACTCGCAGCCAAAATTTGCTCATGAAAGAGACCTGATCTTTAATGAGGTCTGGTACAGCTTTTCAAAGCAACATGCGTCAGCTAACAGACACACGATCAGCTGAGACCAAACAAATACCACAAAACTGTTTGAAAAACTTTCAAACTTTGCACGGACGAGGAGGAGCAGAGGTCACAAGTTAAAAGCAGGGAATTGACAGCCATATAGATTATTGTATACTGTAGATTAGCAAGCTGACGCATGCTTCTCAAAGATGTGTCTAATATAACCAGTTTATTATTGTGGTTATTAAGAAGATTCAAGCTCCTTTTATTTAAATATTTATGAATAACATATTTAAAATGAAAGTTTAGACCTTGTCCTCTTCACTATAAATGAGCCTGTTGCTTTTTTTCCTCCTGATTTCTTTATTTTTCTCGTTTGAGTAATTGATTCCTCACCTCTGTCTGTCTCTTTCTGCCAGGAGGCCTTACACAGAGAGCAGATGTTGGAGCAGAAGCTAGCCACTCTGCAGCGTCTGTTAGCCAACACTCAGGAGGCCTCAGAGAGCAGCTGGCAGGTAGGAAACACCATTATCATACTTTAGCCTGCTACTGTAACACTGAGAGGTACAAATATCTGCTGCTGCTGCTGCTGTTTTCACTCTTCCTGGCACTTTTTTTTTAATGTTAAGTAGTGTAATGGCACTGACGTACATGCTGCTGTTTGTGTGTTAAAAAGGCACTCAGACACTTATTTATATATAAGGACAACACACCAGATGCCAAATGTTCTGACACTTTTGGATACGTTAATACTCGAAAATATTCATCACTGAATGAATACAGTATCTCACTATCTGAAAAGGTATTTTAACTTTGAAGGGCTGTGTTTCCTGTAGTCACACAGACAAAATGGTCTTAATCTTAAAAGCGTTATACTGCACATCACACACTTGCTTGTGCAGTAATTATCTATGCTTGCTGCATGTTAGGGTAATAACTGTTTGAGGTTTACACAGTATGTTAAGTCTCAGACAATATCACAGTTTCATGGTATCTGGTCTTAAACAATATGATCATTATTATTATTACCAGTTACCAGTAAGGCCCTTAAAAAATTGAAAGCAGTTCTACAAAATATTATTTCCCAACAGACCTGAAACTTGAAACCATATTTTTTTTATGACAGTCCAGAAACACAGGAGAATTCAATATTGTACGTAAACAAATATACATGGTACGATAACTTTCATATCATGGTATACCATGAAACCAGTAAAACCCTGCAACCCTACAGAATATTGTGATAGTATTGTATTCTGACATGAACCCCCCATATGCACATTACATGCTGATCTCTCTTAGCCTGATATCAGACTAAATTGTCAGCTCGTTACACTTCATTTCCATGTTCAGAGAAACGGCCAACTCAGTGAAGTGGGCGGATTTGAAGGTCTGGACCAGGCTGGAAACTCTCTACATTCTAGCCTCTCAAAAGTGCACAGTATAATGTTCAAATCTTACTGTATTGCTACGATCATGTCATATGAAAATGACATGTTCCAGCTTGTAAATACCATTAATTTCAAAATCCAAACAGACTTTACAACTGATAATTTTGTTTACCATGATTGTCATTCAGTGTGAATCAATTGCATAAAATAACAAACCCTTCATTTAACATTGTGTGGATCATGTGTTCCTCAGTCCCTCTAATCTCATATGAAAAACTATGTCCAACATGCCGTAAACCTGTTGTGTATCTTCACCAGGCTCTGATAGATGAAGATCGTCTGCTCTCCAGACTGGAGGTGATGGGCAGTCAGCTACAGGCTTACTCTAAAGTAAGACACACGCACTCATGTGGCTCTGTTTTAATAGCTCATGATACAAATAACAAATTCTCCTGCAGTAAGTGATCAAAATGATCATCCTGTCCTCTTCTCTCTCAGTCCCAGACGGAGGAAGGGATCCGTAAGGAGCTCTTGGCTCTTCAGGAGGACAAACACAACTACGAGACGACGGCGAAGGAGTCCCTGAGGAGAGTCCTGCAGGAGAAGATCGAGGTGGTCAGGAAGCTATCAGAAGTGGAGGTAGGACACACACAGTCAAGACCACCTAAAATGTACACCAAATCACGACCAAGACCAGAATGTATCACCCAGTAACCACCATGAATAAAACTGATTTGACCTGATAAAAACACTCCCTTTCACCAGCCACTTCATTCATCTTTTTTATTGCCATATATTTGACACGGTTTTGCAGTTGAGCTCTTTGTGGTTTCAGTGGCCAGATTTTATTACAGAAGATTTGTGTGATATCTCCTCCCAGAAAGCCGCAGCTTCTTCTCCTGTCTCTTCTTGGAGTGTGTGGGGAGGGATGGCAGCCGTGAACAGTGGGGGGAAAAAAATCAGATTAGAAATGAGTCAAGTCATTGGTTGCTTTTGAAGCAGGAGTTTTTACGTCCAGTCACAGTAATGATGTCAACAAATAAATCAGGCAATGCACAAGCAATTTCGTGTGGTCTTGAAATAAAATCGTGTGCCCTCTTTGTCTGAGACAACGCTGAGTAAAAATGCTGTTGATTCCAAGATAAGACCGAGTCTTTCAGAAAGTGGTCTCAAGACTGGTCTTGTCAGTTTGAGGTATGAGGCCGCTTGTGTTGGTGAAACTAAAAAGTGTTTATTGTTTCTGCTGTCCCGCAGCGCTCACTGAGTAACACCGAGGATGAATGTACCCACCTGAAGGAGATGTCTGAGAGGGGCCAGGAGGAGCTGAGGGAGCTCGCCAACAAATACAACGCCGCTGTCAACGAGATCAAAGAACTCACTGACAAAATCAAGGTACCTACACAGACACCGGAAGGCCACATTCAGACTGAATCAGGCGTTGCAGCAAAAACACCAGTTATCTCATTCATTTTGAATGGATGACAAAAAAACAAAACAAAAAGGAAAAACTGCAGTGGTGTGTGGCAGAAAACTTTGTGAGAAACACAACCTGATTTCACACTGAGGTAACCAATCATGTAAGCTGGTGATCAAACTGCTCCACAGTCAGCCTGAAATACCTCTGAAACTGGGCGCCATCGAGGCATCACTCATGGATGATACGATGATGATCTCCCAGTTGTGACCTCACTTTGTTTTTTTCATGCATCCAGCTTTGACGTCCGTGTCTGGCTTCTAGTTTTTGCTGCAAAATAGAGATAATGTAGCTTGTTTGTGCTTTGGTTTGTGTCCACTTTTGAGAGAGAGAGAATGAGACTGCACATGCCCACATCTGTGGTCATACAGGGGAGAGACTGAATGAGATGAGGAAGCGTTTGCAGCGATAAAGCCAATGAATTGGAGAAATAAAATATTATTTTCTGATTTAGTTTTTTCAGCCCAAATAAACACTACGGCTAATCGCTGCAACACCCGATTCTGAATGTGGCCAATTATGGTGTGTGATGTTACTCTGAATGACATTGGATTTCATTTCCCCACAATAATATTGGACTATGGATTATTACTGAATATATTTAGTTTTGTTTGGAGCAAAACATGTTTTATATATTGTGTATTACTTGCTTACTTTTAAGTACAATTGTTATAATTTTTACTCTCTGTCTGTCTACCTTTCTCTTCTATTTGTTCTGCTCTTTTCATCTTTCCTTCATTCCTCCTCTTGTCCTCTTTTCTCTCCTCTTGTCGCCTATTTTCTCCTCTCCTCTTAATCGTTTCTGTCCTCTACTTCTTATCTTTTCTATTTAATGCTCCCCTCTCTCCTCGTCTTCTGCCTTATTCCCATTTGCTGGTTTGTCGTCTTTCCTGTTCTTCTCCCCACTCTGTCCCTTCCCTCTCTTTCCTCCGTCTCTCCTCCCCCTCCTCCAGGCGGCGGAGGGCCGGCAGGAGGAGCTTACCCAGCGGGGAGCGACGGAGAAGAGGGAGTTGGAGCTGCGGATCGAGGAGATGGAGGAGAAGGAGCAGGTTCTCCAGGCTCGCATCGAAGCTCTGCAGGCCGACAACGACTTCACCAACGAGAGGCTCGCCGCCCTACAGGGTACGAACGCATACACACAGACATACACACACCGCCCCACCCTAACTTTTAACAAACTGACCGCACCCCGCAAGCCAATCACTTTAACTCGCTTTAACTCCCTGGTCACCACAAGAGTAACCATAGCAACCAGCAGCGGGGTCAGAACACATCTTTGACCAATCAGGAGGCTCGGCTTGGACTTCCTGTCAGTCAACGCTTGTCTCTGCTGTTGTTGTTGTTGTTTGCAGTGCGATTAGAACAGCTACAAGAGAAAAGCATTAAAGAGAACAACAGTCTGGGTGAGTCCACTCGTCTCTGGTCTGCTCTGGGACACTCGTCCTCTCAGCCGCCGTTTGTCTCCTCTGTGGTCGCTAACTTCACTTCCTCATCCAGCACTAATGATGCATGACAACTTCCTGCATGATGCCCACATAACTTCCTGTTGCTCGCTGCTCTCTTTGGGCTCTTTGTTTATCTGTCTCTCTGTCTGTCACAGTGGAAGTCTGGCTCTTCTTCTTCTTTTTTTGTTTATAGTAGCTTGAAGTCTGGCCCTCAGGTGTCCTCTGGTAGATAAAGAGGACATGTGATGTTGATCCATGTTTAGTTGAGATATTTTTCTCAATCCATGAGAATTGAAGCCCACATTTCAGTACATTTCTGTCAAGATCTTAAATCATTCAGAGAGAATGAGCAGTCACTTTTTCCTGATTTACATTCAGAATCCTCAACACAGTCTCACTGACAGCTGACTGCTGTTGGCAAGATAGATCATCAGTCCAAGTATTCAAATGTTGGGAAATTTAGAAAAAATACACACACTTCATTTACATTTAACTAGTTTTTGAAGCAGGTGTCAGTACAATAAAATACAACATTTTGAAAAATAAAAATAGGTAACTGGTAGCTTCCCATCTAGTTAGGACTAACTGCCACGCAGACATGTAAGTAAATGCTATAGCATTTCACTGACATGAAGAGATGCTCTGATCTGTTAAGGGAACACCAAATATAGGCCAAAGCAAGATTAAATCGAAAGCAACTGGACTTGTTCAAAAAGCCTTTTCTGAAGACGTTTCGCCTCTTATCCAAGAAGCTTCATCAGTTCATGCCTGTCAGACTAGTCAGAGCTAGTTGCTAGCCAACCAAATATAGCTATATATGGATTAGGATCTGTTGTTTTATTGCAGATGCATGAACATATTTCAAATACTGAGAAAGAAAGTGTATATTGCCCAATATTTTATATAAACGTGTGGCATACGAATTTTTTTGTGATAAAGCTCACGGTAAAGTAAGGTTTTGGTGTGTAAAGATAGCAGAAATGTTAAGGGATCAGTGCGGTGCAGCAGTCTTTGATTCCAATAAAATGTGCATCGTCTTGCAGAAGTGCAGGGAATGGAGAAGATCCAGCCAGAGCATCGGATGATTTTGATAAACTGCACATAATGTGCAAAAGTACAATTTCAGTAGGTGTTGCCATTAAAATGTAGTATCTTTATTTGCAGTTTTCAATGAGCACAGTTAGCTTTTAGTACATAAGAATTAATGTGGCTGAAAATGCTGCCATGGCTTGTTGAGATTTTTATTTGTTTTTTGCTCAGATTTTGATAACTGACTTTGCCCATACTCTTTTCTCTGTCCAAGTGTTTCACATGACCTGCAGTTTTATCTGCACCCACTATGCTAAAATCACCAGCCCAAGCCCCCAGGATCAACACCGGGCTGTAAAAGGATTCAAACCTGTGATCTTTGAGTAACAGGCTGATTTTGTGTATGGCTGTTTCAGAAGAGGTTCTTTCTGAGATACGGTGGCGCTCCGTTGAGTCTAAACTGGGCCTGTTGGGGTTTCTGGATAATCTGGGTTGTTTCCATGGATGCACAAACTGTCCACTGCTTTGTTTTTCTTCTTCTGGGGGAAAAAGAGCTTTTTGGTCACTGATTGACTTCTGGTGATTGAATGACAACACTGAACATGAATGCTGGAGGTGACTGTCTCACTGCTCACTTCGCCACTGTAGCCACTCTGTGAAGGAACCTGCCATCATTTGAACATGTGTTTGTGGCTGGTTAAAGTTTCGACAACATCGTATATATCTGATCTGGTCACATGACAGATGTCGACATTGTCTCCCCTGGACCAGTAGAGGAGCCTGTCGAGGAGAAACAGAGCCTGCAGACACCTGAGAGCCAGGAGGAAGAGGAGGATGAGGAGGATACAGACACGGATGAGGGTGCAGTTGGTGAAGATGCAGATATTCATGGTAGCTAGTTTGATTATCATAATAATAATAGACAACTAAAAAAGGACCATCTAGAGTATATATGATAACGATTTTCTAAAAGACCCTGTATTCAACTGGAGCCTGCCTTTTTTTGAGTGAAATTGTTTTTCTAGTTTCCTGTTTTTAAGTTTAAATTTTAAGGTTTTTTCCTCCAGCAATATATTGACTTAATATTTTCAAATTACTTCCAAAAACAAGGAGACTATTGTGTTCTTGTCCTGTATGAGATATATTTAAATCACCAATATTAAAATAAGCCCTACAGTTATACACATTATTTTTTTCCCAGGATGGTGAAGGTATGACCTGCCTTACCCTGCCTCTGATTGGCTTAACCTGATATGCTTACCCAAACCCCACCCCGTCTCGCTCCTCATGCCTAAAGCTACCCTATCCAAAGGGCCCAAACTGACAAGGGCAACAACTACTAGTCAGTCAGAGTCAGAGTGGGGCAGGTCATGACTTTGCTTGATCAATATCAAAACAAATAAAAGTTGTGTAGAATTTGATTATTCCATGCACATGACAATCTCATATAGCCAACATGTT